>JBAMYA010000018.1:20724614-20749581 GCA_037176975.1 Arrhamphus sclerolepis | reverse complement strand
GTCCAATGTGAAAACATTAGTTCTGTCCTCAATATTCCCCTGGCCAAAAATAAATCATTTAAAAAAAGAAAAAGAAATCAAACTGCTGCTAAAATATCCAGGAGTATTTGTTATGTTGACCAACTAAGTGTTAGTAAATATGTTCTATGGAAAAGCAGCCAGTGAGCTGAATGAAAGGAAAAGAGAGGGAAGTCGGCTCTGACTGGACAGAGTTTGGTTTTGATTCAGCTCCTCATTTGCGAGCAACACATCTCTGCTGTCCACAGACACACAAATGCAGTCGTACCAGATTGATTTCCATCTCTGACACTTCCTTCCAAGCTTTATTTTTTGAGACTTGTGTCTTTGTGTGACACAAACGTTGATCAGAAAAAAAGGACAATTGAACAAATACAATTTTTTTCTCCATATTCCCACAATTTGAGGTCTGAACAACAACAAAACACTGTCTTGGCAGTGACAGCTTAATACTACTACTATTTTGCCTGCAGGTTTCTTTTCATACTTTGACGGCTTCATGAGCTCGTCCTTCTTCAGTATGAAGGATTAAAAATGTGGCGAATGGTGATTACTTCAGATCGCAGAATTTACACCAATTATAAAGAACTGTGTGAACACAGAAATGATCATGTGACTAGAAATCAGACACTGAGCTTCAACAGAGGCTAACCTACATCAAGATACCTGAACAGCCCTCATTTGTAGTTAAAATAAAGAGAATAATTCATGCTGTTTTTCGTATTATTATTATTGTTTTTATTTATTTTTTAGAAAAAGGAAACGTGTTGAAGGTGGTGGGAGGAAACCGAGACGCTGTTGGAGCTGTCATCAACAGCGGCGGCTAACCGCCAACGTGACCCGGACATACATAAACCGGATCCGGAGCCCAGAGAGCAGCCGGACGAAAACACACTGCTCCCTCGGTTTGTACCCCCAAACCCCAGAGAACCCCTCCGTACCTGGAGAACCTGGCTGAGCTGTAATTCGGGACCCTCTTCGAGCTCTTCCGCACTGGATTTAGCGGGATGCTATCAGCCATCTTCGCTGAGCACTCGCGTCATGACGTCACATTAAACCGTTGAAGATTTATGCTGCGTTCAAATGCAAGTTAGAACATTCCAGACTCACGGCGAAAAGCTAATGCTGTTTACTTCTAATATTATATATTTGAAGTTAGATTAATACATTTGGAGCATTTTCCACCCCAACTACCGTGTTTAAAGCAAAACTGTTTTTTAAGCAACTGATTTATAGAATCAGACGGGGAGGGAAAATATAGTATGTATTAATTAATAAGATTGCTAATTTCCCGGCGTCCCGGAAGGGGCCACACTAATTATTGTTCATGATCAGGATTGAAGTTTTTTTGTCACAAAACTGGTCATACAGATACAACAAAATGGTTTTAAAACGCCCACAGATTGTCCAAAAACAAAAACAGTAGAGCAGGTCATTAACTACAATCCCAATTTTTTAAAAGTTGTATGCTCTCTCTCTCTCGCTATCTATCTATCTATCTATCTATCTATCTATCTATATATATATATATGTTGTTTGTTTTTCCATACTTCCATACTTTTCTGACTTTCTTTATTATTAAACCTTATTTGTAAAATAAGGACGTTTTAAATATAGGACATTTTAAACTACAGAGAGAGGTTGTAGGTCCTTTGCAATGGTTTCAGTGATGTTCATTGTTATGTCCATGGCTCTTTGTGCAAATTTTTTGGTGACGTAACAAAAATAAATAGGACAATTCAATATAACCTATCTGCATGTAGCCTAAATAGGAATACTAGTGTCCCTCTGACAGTTAACGCAAAAGGGTTATTAAATTCAGTCGACTGGCTGAACATATGATAACAGTTTTGAGCCTAAAATGACATCTGTGATTCCTTGTTATTGAAAAACATCATTAACTGATACTGATAGGTACCTGGAAATTGCTGATTTTGTTGAAAGACCTCAGCCAGTGAACTCTGGCTCAGTCCCGGGGTCCGGTTCGGGGATCCCCTAAATTCTCCTCCCTCCTTTTCTCTCCAGCTCTGGGATCTCTGATGGTTGTGCATCTTTAATGTGTTTGTGGTGCTGCCACAGTGCTGCATTAGTTTCCTGAACCCATCACAGGTAGCAGTATCTTTGTCTGCAGCTGTAAACACCTAAACACCTCCTCCTTCTCTCCCTCATCATGATGGCACCAGCCACCAGCGAGCTGCACATTCATAAATAATTTGCTGAACGTATAGAAGAAAAACTGTAACAGAAATATTAATCTTGCTACGCTAGTATCGATCAGTGTTGATAGTGACGTCGGTATCAATACTGTTGATATTTGGATTCATCTACCCACTCCTAATTTTAGCCAGGTGAGACTAAACAGTCTTCTGCTCCTGTCATTGCAGATCTCATACATGGTTTTCCTGACAAAAAGACCCATCAATCAGCATTGAAGTAGCTCATTAATGTCTTCAGTTTGAACGCACTTTTTTACTTTTCATAATGACAATGAAGAGGTTTGAAATTAAAATGTCCATATAAGGTTTCCCCTTTTAACTTAATTCTTTTGCGCATTTTTTTCAGCATAAATTCAATTTTCAAAATCCCTCAAGAAATTGTCCTTTTTATATGTTATAGATGCTTTAAAATGGGTGAAATAAAAAGTAAAAACAAACAAAAAAAAAATTCAATTCACTTGTCTTTCTAAACTCTGTAGATGACCAGATCCATCCATCCATCCATCCATCCGTCTTCCTCCGCTTATCCAGAACCTGGTCGCGGGGGCAGCAGCCTGAGCAGGGACGCCCAGACTTCCCTCTCCCCAGACACCTCCTCTAGATCCTCCTGGAGGATCCCTAGGCGTTCTCAGGCCAGTCGAGCGACATAGTCGCCCCAGTGTGTCCATCTGCAAAAAGCAGAGATAAAATCCAGTTGTTCCTGAACCGGACCCCCTCTGGCCCCCGGCTGCGCCCAGAAATTCTGTCCATAAAAATAATGAACAGAACTGGTGACAAAGGGCAGCCCTGCCGAAGTCCAACATGCACTGGGAACAGGTCTGACTTACTGCCGGCAACCGCATTGTTCCTCCTGGATCCGAGGTTCGACAATCGGCCAGATCCAGATCCTTTTGAAATTACAAAAATTTAATAAGATAAATTAAAATTCTGTATCATTCGATACATGTGCGTACCGAACCGAGAGCCCTGAATCAAACAGTTCAATGGAGATACGTGTATTGTTGCACCCCTAATATGTGTGTGTCTGTGTGTGTGTAGTTAATATATTTTATATCTGTTTAATTATGTGACAACCAATTGTTTACAAATAAAATAGATAAATATATTAACACATTAAAAAAAGGCAAAAAAGAAAAAAGAAACCAGTGAAACCATGATATTTTTAACCTCACACTGATCCATTCCTACTAACGTGGAGACACGTGCCTCATCTTTTTGTTAATGGGACACGAGGAAAATGAGCAGCAAATGATCATATCTGTTGTTGTTTAGTGGATCACCAGTAATAATCTTTATTGATAAAGAGCATCAAGTCAACTGTCTGTCAGAATGTATGTTTTTTGGGTTTTTTTTCAGCAGACATGACCAACACTTACAGTACCTCAACAAACAGAACTTAGTCGTTCAAATAGCTATAAGGAGAAGCCAAACGCCCCACAAGTCCACTGAGGTATGCTGTCAGCTCAAATCCTTTTCATAACCGTATTGCATGTTATTTAGTACAAAGGCAGTTTGAAGTCATGGTCTGGGTTGAGGGATCTTGGCCGCTGCTTTAGGTTCTTTTCTTTGGATTTGAGTATGTCACCAGTCCACAACAATCACAGCTCCAAGCAAGTAACAGCGTTTGAAGGCTTGGGAATACGAATGAGTTGATGTAAACTTCAGCTCTATTAATGTCTGAGCCTCTGAAACCAGTGCTGGCATAGATGTTGGCAGGCTTAAAGCACATTTGTACGGAGCTACTTGGGTTCCTGTCAGTGCTGTATATAATGTATGAGGGAAGACTCAGAGATACTGTGGCAACATCACAAACCTTGTTAAGCCTTATAAGTTATGCAGCAGTTATGCAGTTTTAAGAGTCGAAGAAAGGTGCTTGTGGTGCTAGACAGCCTTCAGTTAGTGACCCCTCGGGTGGTGTCACGGGTGGCTTTTATTTAATTTCACAGAAGGAGAAAGCTTCTGGTTCAGTGAGATGTGTCTGCACTGCTGGAGAATAAAACATCTCATCGAGCAGATGCAAGCAGCCTCATGTTTAGCAATGGAAACCAAGCAGCAAGAAAATAGAAATTGTTTTGTAGCATATGAAGAATGAGTCGAGTGTGTGTGTGTGTGTGTGTGTGTGTGTGTGTGTGTGTGTGGCCATGCACATGTTGGATATGTACCTGAAAGAAGTTATCACATGTGCTGTCTCTCTTCTTACGTCCTACTCCTCAAATCTTCTCGTAAATATGCTGGGGAAAATAAATAAAAATGATGTTTGATGTTTGTAAATGTAAACTTTCACCTTCAAAAAGTCACGTAAATGTTAATTTCATTTAAAGTTAGGGAAAGAAAAAAAAAAAAAACATGAAACTTTAATGCTGAAAAAGTGCACTGAAGAAAACCAAAACATTTCATATGAAACATTCAGGACTATTTAACACAAACATAAGGTAAACAGTAGTTCCTGTTACCCTGCTATGATTTCTAGACTGATTGTCACACTTTCATGAATTTAAAGTAAAAATAAAAGTAACAGAGGCAGATAAAAGGTCACATTGGGAATCCAGCAGAATGCAGTTCTTAAAAAAAATTGAATGCATAGGAAAACTATAAAATGGACAGTTATATATATTTTTAAGACAGACCATTTTTACAGTTTCATGCAAGACACATTGCACGATGTGAAATCGGTAGATAATAATTTAAAAACAATGAATCGTGTCTGCGACAGAAGTAAACCCGAGTGTATTCAGGCAGCATCATTCATCCACCTCAGGTTGCTGCTAAAGCACCAGTCAGCTTTGAAAAAAAAGAAACAAAGTAAAGAAAAAGAAACTTTCTTTCTTTTTTATGTGAGTTGCACGTTTTCCATCCTGTTTCTTCGTTGTTGTTGGCGCTGTTGCATTTTATGCTGCAATCCTATTGGTTTGTTAGCAATTGGAGATGGTAAGGCAAGTTTATTTGTATAGCACAAATAAACAATAAATAAAGACATATAATAAATTCAAAGAAAATAAAAAATAAAGAAAATGGAAAACAACACAGTAAAAGTTATGACTGAGTTACACTGCAGCATCAAAGTTAAAATTCAGTTCATCAACAGCAGCTACAAAGAAATGAGTTTAACCCAGATTTAACAGAACTGAGAGTTTCAGCGTTCCTGCAGTTTATTCCAGATGTTAAAGCTGTAAAAACTGAACGCTGCTTCATGTTTGGTTCTTGTTCTGGGGACATAGAGTAGACCTGGACCAGATGATGTGGTGGTCTGCATGGTTGCTACGGTAACAACTGGTCTAATGTATTTTTGGCGTAGACCATTCAGTGGTTCATAAACTAACCAAAGTATTTTAAAGTCTCTTCTCAGAGATATGGGGAGGGGAGTGTGAAAGACCTCAGAAGAGGAGTAATGTGATCTACTTTCTCAGTTTTAGAGAGAACTGGAGCAGCGACAGGCCGTCACATTCTGAGACGATTCCTCCAACTTTCTGACAGAGCTTGGTATCTGTCTCGGCCCGTCTTTGGTTGCAAGATGGTTCTAACTTTCTTCTTTGTTCCAGTTTCACCATGAGATGTGCAACCAGTTACGATGGCTGATTTTTTTTTCCCACGACCGCGCATCTTTTCGTCTGAGACGGAGGAAAAAGTACAGCATGAAGTCAGCCTTGCATAGAGAGAGAACATAACCAGAGTTTGACAGTGATGGCTGCTGGTTACAGATGCTGGCTGGAAGGTCTGAGCTCCATCATGCCCCATTAACAAACATGACACATTTGGATTTTGATTTAAAATGCTTTTTGTGTCTGTGCCTCTATCTAAATAATGATCATTTTGCTACCCCGGAGTCAGATTTTCACTGTGTGATTATATATGATGGATGCAGCTGCATGCAAATTTCAATACAATGACAAAGAGAAAGAGCGAAAGAGGAAGACAGAACAGAAAAAAATAACTCTCATGAACTGGAGACAGGGGAGAAAAATAATATTAAAATGCTAGTTGAATAATTAATTGGCTTTTTTTTTTTTTTAGGATGGCATTTTTCTCCATGATTTATTATTCTTCAGTGCTGTCATCATGGTTTTTGGCAAACAGATGCTAAAATATATCATGCTTAAGAAGCTCATTTAAATTAGAAAAACAGAGAGGGAGAGAAGTAAAGGGTTATCTGGCATCTGCAGTGTCTCTAATTTTTAAATAAACACAGATCAACAGATCAGCCAGATGAAACAAATGTGAAAAAGATTCAGTCCCTGTGTGTTTGTGTGTGTTTGTGTGTGTTTGCGGTAGCACAGAAGAGTGTGCATTTTTATTTTCACTTATCTCGCTTTCGTGCGAACTAACTCTAAGACCGTTCTGCTGAATCCCCATTTTCCTTTAATCTTCACTCACAGTTTATGCTGAGATGAAACATAATGCACATCAATCAGAAACACACACACACACACATCAATGCATATATCAAAGATAAAATTAATGATATCAAACAGAGTTATAAATATGTAAATTAGATTTCTTACCCATTGCAGTAAGGAAACAAATGCATGCCATGTTTGCAAGAAAACACATTTTGACATCATTACAAATTCAGAGTGGAAAAAAAAATATGGTCACATAGTCTGAGCACAATTTCATTCCTGGTTGAGGTGCAGTAAGCTCCAGTTAAACTGCATTAAAGGGGATTTATTTATTTAGACTAATTCTTGCAGAATTGTCCTCAGTGTGGAAATAAACCGTTTTTATCATATTGCATAAAAAAAGACAGGAAAAAAAGGCCTGAGGACCTTTGAATAAGTTTATTTGACATGAGACATGTTTCATAGAAAAGCTTGCCTTATACAAAAGATGTTCTCTATTCAGATTCTCACTCAAACTACATATTCCACATATGTATCAAAGCTCACATCTGTCTCACGAGGACACAGCTCAAAGCAAGCAAAGCTTTCTTTTAAAACCATTAACAACTCTTTTTTTTTCTCTAAATAAGCATCACATACTTGTCCTTTAACAAAGCTATATAACAAAGATTTGATGACACAGCAGAACTCATCAAAGAATAAAATTAATCTCACTGTGTGCAGCGGTCTCTCACTGAAGGACAGAGGACAGAAAACTGTTTAGGTGATGACAGTGAAGATGAGAGACTGTTGAAAGCAAGGCAGAAACTGTGGATGCAGTAGATCACTTACAAACTGGTATGACAGATAGGTATGACATTAAACAGAAAAACAGGCGTTGTTTGTAACAATTCTGAAGGTTATATACATAAATGGAGCAGAATTGTATTTACTTTCTGTTATGTCACAAAAAGGTCACTTATGATCAGTGATGTTTTTTTTGTGTATTTATAGAGATGCTGTTGGTACTTGACATGCACAGAAAATGAAGATATCCACTCTGAAATGTTGCAGGCAAGATTTAATATCCCATGGTTTATAAGACCATAAGCAACAAGAATGATCATTTCAGGAGTCCTGCGTGAGCAGTTGATCGACAGATCCTATCAGCTGCGTTTAACTGTCATCAATCTCATTTAGACTTGATGAAAAGGCACACCTCCATGTATTGGTCCTGCTGTCTACACAAGCTGTTCGATTTTACTCATGCTTCATAAACCGCCACCTTAAAGTTTCAAGACTGTCTTTTAATTAGTTATAGTTATTTATTTATTTTTGTCTCTGTTGTTTATGGATTCTTGAACCATTAAAGTTAAAATAATAACATGGAGTCAGTTCACTCATTGGCTGCTGAATAACTTGATAATCTTAGCCTCGTGCATCATCTCTTTCACCTGTTGTTATCTTATTGTGTTCATATTCTGACATGCAGCCAGCAAAGGCCGTGATTACCACTTTTGTAGTCAGGTTCCCTCAAAGACGGATGTATGTCTTCTTCTCTGACTGCTGCAGGGAGGTGCTTTCTGCTGAGGATTGGGCCAATTATGAGTGCTTTTGGACTTACAGCAGCCCCCGCTGCTTGTTGAGAAGAGTAACGATACATGCTGTCGTGTCAGTCCCCAAAAGTCTCCAATAACACCAGGAAAGGTGGCTAGATTTGTCACTTAAAAATAAACAAAACAAAAAACAGTTGCTAAAGAGGTCTGAATGCTTGGTAAATATAGCAATAAAACAGCATCAGCAGAAGTTTGGTGCTCTGATGTCAAATATAAAGTACTGAGTCATGTCTCTTGGATTGTGTCTGAAACCACAGTACCTGGAGAAAAATAAAGCAGGATCCCACTTCCAGACTGAAGCCGTTTCAGGAAGTACGTTTTGTTGCAGTTCCTCCACTGACCACCAGGTGCTAACTCCAAAGCTAAGCAAATCCGCATTGACCCTCATGTTAAAATGACCAACTCTGAAGTGACGTGCTTGAAAGAGAGCTAGCTATTGGCTCTTCTGTTGGTTTCCACAGCTTTGTCCCGCGTCTTTGCAACATTGCACAGTGCAGTTCGAGGAAAACTGGGCTTCAAAGGTTGTCTGTAGAAACCAAAGCGTGACGTCATGATTTGTCCAGCTATATACGTCTATGGAGAAAACCCACGTAGACACTGTGATTATTTAAATAATTACATTAATTATTATAAATTAATTTAAATCAATTATTTAAATAATCAAATAAACACGGGTGATTATTTAAATAATTACATAATCACAGGGAGAACATACAATCTCCACACAAAAACGTTAACCATCACTAAGCTCCAAATAACAGGCATCAGAACTGTGAGATAACAAATGGAAGTAACAGATCACAGTCGTTCAGACCAGATTAATTTATACTTGCTCCTCAAACAAATAATAATATAATAGAAATGAATAACCTGCTCTTAAATTTCAATGTTCATTTGACCTGAGATTTGAGTGCATCTGCTAAGAGAAACTCACTCAGCTAGTCAATAACATCATTGAGAGACCGACACAGGCTGGAATGTTAATAATAACGTAGAGTTTTATTTTATTTTCTAACATTCTAACACTTTCTTTCTGTCTCCTCCCCTTTTTGATGCTGAAACAGCTTCAGTTCAATCTGAAAGCCAATCATGTAACTATCACTTTGTCGATGTCCCATTTTGCATGAGTATGTTTATGATCTGAACAGATAGTTTAATAGTTTAATGTGGTCAAACCAGTCATAGCTTCTACTCGTGACACCCTGACGATTTTCTTTAAAGAGTGTTAGATACCACCCGAAAAAAAGAAAAGAAAGTGATCTCAGTTCTGTGCATCACAGATATCACCCAGAGTATGTCCATAGTTCACATGGAACAGCATGGATTATTGATTTTCTAATGCCAGTTAATAACGATGGGATACTGAAATAATCTATTAGATTATTAGAAAATGAATGCAAAAGTGAGAGAAAAGTTTTTGTTTTTTGTTTTTTTTTACAGACGCACATAGCCTAGACATACTTGATTTTCTTCTTTTCTGTTCACTGCAGTCATCAGACAATCAACATGATTTAGAAGTTATCATCAAGTTTGGAATTAGTATCCTGCTCCCGCTTGTGAGGAAAGAAATGTCCCTTTAGATTTTAACAACAGTGTAACTGGATGCATTGATTGATTGATTTTTTTTTTTCTCATTCCACCGATTTTTTTTTAAAAGTGAATCCAGCAAAGTCTGTTGCATTTGATTTATGTCTGAAATGTGTTTTATACTAGGCTGCATAATCTTTAACTGGTTCAAAGTTTGTTTGTTTTTTTCATGTTAGCAGAACCTGCCACTGAATTTTTAAATTTCGCATCAAATCTGTAATTTCTCCTCATCAACTCTTTCCTTCACCGATACAGTCAGCTGCTTCAGGAAGTCACATGACCAAAAACCAAATCGTTAAATCAACGAAGAAGAGTAGGAGGATCTATTCTGTTTTCTGACGTTGCCATGGTGAATCACGGTATCTGGGCTCCATTGATGATGGATTTTCATGGTTGTGGTAACTCGTAGTAACTGAGTCAACATACTCAGAGTTGATTGAACCAACTCAGAGCAGCTGATCAGAAACCAAAACTCGGAGCTTCTGATCTCAGAGTTTGTTGACTCCAAGTTAGTTTTTTTGACTCGGAGTTTGTTGAACCTCCTCTGTGAAACGGACCCCAGGGACATTTGTGCTCTTCACTAACTGCTAACAGGCAAAATTAACCAGCGATACAAAGCACTGCAACAAGCTCTTTCTCGTTGATGGACATTGATTGGAAAGCAGCAATAGTCAGGTACGCTGCAGCATTGAAACCAGGCTCAGTTGGTGCTAAGGGGCCCCAAAGTCTGCCAAGGAAATAGCCTCAGACCAGGCAACATTTTTCTAATCTTCCATTGTCCAGTTTTGGTGAGCCTGTGTGAATTGCAGCCTCAGTTTCCTGTTCTTAGCTGACTTAGCTGATTTCTGATTGCAAAAATCGCAAAAATCAATAAATAATTAAATAAAACTCTGTGAGATCCTAGAGGGACTGATTCTCTGTAAACCCTAGAGATGGTTGTGCACGAAAACCCCAGTAGATCAGCAGTTTCTCAAATACTGGCACCAGCAACCATGTTGCGTTCAAAGTCACTTTTAATCCCATTTCTTCACCATTCTCATGCTGGTTTGACCACCTCTACATTCCTGAATGCACTGAGTTGTGGCCATGCGATTGGCTGATTAGCTATTTGTGTTAACAAGCAGTTGAACAGGTGGACCTGGTAAAGCGGCAGATCAAAGTATATTTTACCTCCAGTAAAACCTGGAGAAATAAACTTCCTGGTTCAACTTAGTCATTTGTGTCCACAGAAACCCAGCAATCAGTTAAATTATTCTTATGTATTGATATAGCCACATTAATTTCTTTTTTTTTTCTAGAAATAATTAATTTTAATCAAAACCACAAAGTTATAAAAGCAAAAAGATCTTTGCTTTCTATTCTCAGGAGTATATAGTCGATTTGTGAGTGGAACTCATTTTATTAACAGGTCTCAAGTGGCGAGCAGGGAGAGGCTAAAACTTATTAACAGCTCTTAAACACATTAACGCACTTGTATGCACATTAGATTGCCTGTTTGAATTCCAATATTTTGTGGCGACTTGTAGATATCTGGCTATTCAGAACATTCTGAATAAAGTTTAAGATGTATAATGGAAACTGACGACCTGACTGGCATCTGCCCAGTTTGCTTCTGCTGATGTGTTGTGAACAGATCATAAGGATGGTCTATATCTTTTATTATTTCTTCTTTAACTTCATCCATTTCTGCCTTGTTTTCCCATAATCCTTGCTTCCTTCTCCTCCATCAGGTCCTCCTGACGCTGCTTCAGCTGCATGGATTGCCACGCCTGACTGATTACTGCTGCCACGCATGTATCTTCCACTCTCCCGTCTCCTGGTGCTGAATCATCTCAGCTGTGCCAGTGAGCTAGTGCTCTTCCTAGTTTCAGGAGTGTACTTTATCTTTTAGATTTGTTGTTTTGTTTAGATTTTTTTTGTACTTGCAAATTGACCTCCTTCTGTAATAAAACACCAAACCTGAATTTCACTCCTGCTAACTCTTGTGTTGGGCATTTGCTCATGAGCAGATCCTACTGATGGATGGTTCAGACGCCAATGTGATTTATTTCTTTTTTTCTTCAGCTAATTTGAGTTAATGTTCAACTAATTGATATATTCCAAACAATAGGAGCTTGATTGTATTATTTGTTTTGTTTTTTTTTAAAGTTGCTAGAAGTATTCTAAAACCTAATAATGTCATAGCTGAACTTTTCCAAGGCTGGAAAACACTCTGGAGAGTAGCACCCTGCAGAAGCACGTTGGTGTCCCACTCAGTTATGGAGGTGAGAAGGTTCTGTGTTGAACACCACCTACGGAAACACTTTTGTTCTCATATTTTGCTGCTTGGAACATTGATAATTGCATCTGGATGCCTTTTCATTTTCCTGACATTCTATCACACAAACAAAGAAGTTGCTTTTCATATATTTCCATCATTCCAGGAAAGAAGAAAAAAGACAACAACTCTGCTTTTCACTATTTCTCAAAACCAAAGAACAAACACATTTGGGCATGGGGGCTGGACACTTGCAGAGCATATAGCCTACATGTTACACTACTGAGTACCCTTTTTTTTTAAAGCATCACCATGTGCTCTTTAGCACCTCTCTGATGTGTAGCTAAACTATATAATTTACTAATCCAATAGCAGCAATGCTAGGATGCTATCCATCCAGCAGTCCTCTGTGTCTTTCAGCTCTCACCAGTCCAGCACTGACTCACGTACGGGATCTTGCTCTGTCGTTCTCTCTTTCTTTTTCTTGCCTCTTCTGATAAAACCCTCTCCACTTTCTTCACTCCATAGTGACTATGTGTGTCAGATAGCTTCAGGTTCAAGCTCAGTTGTGTTGCTTTAAGGTCTTTTACTGTAGTGAAGTATTTGTGTACATACCACATGCAACATCGGATTTTTTTCCTGATGCTCAAAAAAACAAAGCAGTTACTGTCGTTATTCCATAATAATGACTTGCTAAGAAGTGTTGAATCTAATCCAATGCAACAAACTGTCAAAATTTGGACAATTTTCCACTGCTCCCTGGTTGGTTGTATTGCTCTTTTGTTTGTATCGACCTCATCCGCAGTCATCAGAATAAGACCAGTTTTTAGCTGAATCCCAGCTTGTGTTTGAGAAAATTAAAATCATTGATGAATCATTAGGGCCAGGCCGCAAATGATTTGTCTCCATCTTTAAGGAGTTTCTCTGTTAGCTCACTGAAACCCATTTAAAGAATGCTGCTAACCATTTAGAGCCGTGCTTATAAAGCAGTGGAAAAGCAAAGTCTGTACGTGCACACCAGTGACACACAGAGCAAAGAGAGGAGATACAAAAGAGTCCAGCACCTGGCCCGGATCATAAAGCACACGGAGGGAGGTGAAAACCTCCATGTCCTCATAGTGGCTGTGCTGCAGGGTTGTTCAGCACACAGAGGAAGCAATCCAAGAGGTCAGAGAATAGTGTTCAGTAGGGGTTGAGATTGGAACTGGAGGGAGAGCTTCACAAAAGTCAGCAGGATATGGTTCCAATCTTTGTGAAATATGGAGTGAGACTTTAAACTCAGCATTTCTTTTCTATCATTGCAGGTAGACAAGTAATCAGTCCCATAAAGGTTACTGTCAAACATAAAAGGGAGTTGTTAGAAGTGACTTTTGGGCTCGTCCCCTACAGGGTTGTGTGTGAATGGTGCTTCCCAGCAGGTGATAGAAATATCTGGCTCCATGTTACAGTGCAGTTGTATAGTTATTTACACCGTGCTGTTTGCTGAGTGGTTATTTACACAGTAATTTACAAGCTGACAGACAGCCTTTATTGTATTTAAGCACCAAACAGACACAAATCCACCAGTCTAAAGCAACACTTTATAATAAAACATTTATAGCAGCCCAGTGCTTCTTTTGATGTCTTTAGTTTGACCAAACTGTGCTTTTACAGCTGTTTTCACTCTCGATTGTGTGACCTATTGGCAGTTTCAAAGCAGATCATTAGATGTGTTATAGTAGCAGAGGCACACGTGTCACGAATAATACCAATAGAAATGTTACATATTGCTTTTGTTGCATATTTAGGTGTACATATGCCAATAAAACCTAAAACTTTGACAGCCTCCAAACATCTGAGGCTGAGCAGACGTGATTCTGATCGTTTTGGGATTAACAAGTTTGCTGTTTCCTGCGTTCTGTGATGGACTGGCGGTGGTTGTAGCACCTCTCACCCAGAGACATCTGGGATGGGCTCCAGTGGACCCCCGTAAGGTGGATCGGGGCAAGCGAGCATAGAAAATGGATGTTTGGATGCTGTTTAATTTATTTGTTGCTAAATGGATGTCAACACAACACATTTAAAGGGATTTCTGAATTTTGCCGCTAAGAATTTATGAAAAATTGGAGCAGAAAGTAAAAAATGATAATTATTTTTTTTCAGAGTATGATTTTTCTCAAATCGTGAACAAGATTTCTTGTGCCCATTGCCCGTGTGCAAATGTTAAAATAGATTGAACTTCGGACTCTGATTGACATCCGTCACTCCTGAATCACAGTTGTCCTAATGCGCTTCGCTTCCCCACAAATCTTTGCTTTCTCTTATACCCTCTAATAAACTGCTGCTTGTAAAAATGTCCTGCTCCATTGTTTGAGTCCACCCTGTTGATCTGAATCCCTGCTTTTGGGCATTTCTTTTTCAAAAGCTTTCTGGATTGCACTTGTAGTGTCTATTCTCGTGTTTTTCTCAGCAGATCACAGAATTTTGTTTGAATTCAGTTTGCTTATGAAGTGCTGGTGCATCGATGGCATGAGTGACTAGCGAATGCATGAGGGTGCCATTGATGTAGTGGTGTGTGCTGGAATTTTGGAGAGAGAAGCTGCAGTCACAATGATATCTTTTTCTGGTGTGGTTTGTGTTTACGGCCTGACATGTTTCCTGACCTACAACAGAGGCTTGACAGACACAAGGTACACGTGGTTACCTGACCTGTTTCAGTTCCTATTGAAAATACACAACTATTCATGAGGAGATGAATCAAGGAAAAGATGCTGAAATCTTTCATCCTCAACAGCTATAAAAAATAAAGAAATAAGTCCAGATTTCACCTAATAAAAGATTAAATTCATTCACCCATGCAGCTGAACCTTTGACATAAATAGATAAAATCTATTTAATAAATGTGTGAATGATAGTGTGTTTGACAGTAAAAAATAGCTGTTTTGGCTTGTAAAAGTGCCTTGAGAGGTTCCCAGACTAGAAGGGGGTTATATAAGTATGCTGTTGTTGTTGTTAAGCTCAACACAATGGACAGGTGACATGTTTGGGGTGTAGCATTGTCTAGGTGACCCCGAATAAAAGAGAAAAGGGTATAGAGAATGGATGGATGGATGGATGGATGGATGGATGGATGTGGATGGGTGTGGATGGACAGTCAAAGTAGCCTAACTCAGTCAGGATAAACCACTGAGGATTGTCGTCAGTTGTAGGTTACAAAGGCCACAATCTTGGTTCTTACTGTAACTGTCACAGGATTATTCATTTTTGAACCAAAGGAAAGATGAAAGGATGCAAGGAAAGACAAAATGAAAGATAAGAGGACAAAAAGAAAATGGTGGAAAGGATGAAAGCCAAGTCCAAAGGAAAGACGAAAGGAGGAAAGGAAAGATGAAAAACTAAAGAAATGACAAAAGGACGACTTTTGACCCGGCAGTGGAAGCAACGAAGCAAAGTTTCATCTCAGGAAGCATTCAAGTACATTTAAATTCACTGAAAGATTTCTAATGAATGAGTGAAAACTGTGTCTTTGTTGGTTTTAGAAAACCTCTCTTACAATAAAAGACACGTTTCTGTTCCTCAGTTGCATAAACGGCTGTTAAGGAAATGTGCCTCAGCCAACTAATAAAGACCTTCCTGTAAAAACCACTTCAGCGCCTCCTTTATTCTTGTGATCTTAGTTCAAACAGTTTTGTAAATTTGAACATTTTAACCCCAGGCTAACACCCATGAACAGAAAGCTTTACTGTGAAGCGCTATGAAAAGAGGGGGGGATAACCAAACAAACAAAAAAACCTTGGAGTTCTTCATTAAATGAAGAATTATGTATTTGCAGTGTGTTCAGATCAGCGTTTGAATGTGCACTTTCAGCTGTCATGCACTTAAACACTACGGATTTAGTCATTGGATCAAACATTCTTTGTTCTTTTATTGTGCTACCATCGACAATTACACATTTTTAATGTCTTGAGCTGATTCTTAAGGATCTTTTATTAAGGGACTGATACTAAATGAAAGTGTTTCATTCACTTGCAGGAAACGGTTGATGTGTCTGTCTGAAGTAAGAATATTTCATAATTTATTACTGAATTGAGACATTAAAAAAATATCTTGGAAATACTTTTATTTGTGCAGATGGTAATGAATTTTACATTTTTTTTGGTTTCTCCCCATGACATCTCATTCAAATTTCAAACGTATTTATTTTGTTCTTTCTGAATGGTAGTGTGTCATAATGATATGTGCATGTGTGATGAAGCTGTTGTGTAGTCTCAGTGTGCCAGGCAGAGTTTAGTGTGCCATCCGGCTTGATGTCTGACAAGAGTGTAACTTGTGAATTAAGGCGTGACAGCCTGAAATCACAATTTTGGAATTTACACTCTTCAGAAGTAAACGTAGTTGTTACAAGAGAACCAGGGTAATTAGGCAGTGTCTTAACCTTGTGTGGTGAAAGGCAGCAAGCATACGACCATTTAACCCTTAAAGATTAAAAAAATCGATGTGTGCTGTGTCCCTGTTCTGTGTATTCATCTGCTAATTTCCCCAGTGTGCGACTGCAGGAAGATGAAGAGACTGCGGTTCACCGCCACCTCTGAAGACGATTGACTGCTTAATTGCCCTGTAACTGCATTCTCAATATTGATCAGCATTGAATGCTGCACTATAACGCTTAATTTGAAATGCATGATGCATGTGCACAATATTTTTTGGGAGAAGCTAAAGTCAAAGATTAAAAACTAAACAGATTAAGTGACTTGCTGGATGAATACTTGGCAGACAGAAGCAAGTAAAAGAGAAATTATTTTCAGTCTCTTTATGGACTAATTTGGTTGTTCTCGGAAAATATAGACAGGAATAGTTTATAAGAAGCACTGAAAGTAAATTTTTTTTGCTGCGTTGCAGTGGCTGGGTGGGGAACTGTGACTGCAGCCGTCTCACCCCCCTCATTAGAGGAACTATTAAATCGCTGACTATAGATCAGTGTCATGGAGCTATTCTGCTCTATTTTCTGAATCAATGTGCTTTGTAGGTGTGTGTAGTCGTACCTGTCTGTGTGCTTGTGTCTGTCACTGCGACAACATGAATTTGGTACAATGCATAAAGTCATTTTTATTTATGCTTATGCTGACTCCCAGAAAAACTTTCAGCTATTTTCACACATTTCATAATGAGGCTTATCCATTATATGTACACTTAAGGTCAAAATTATTAGCCCCCCAAGGATGTATGGAACATTTCCCCAAAATACTGACCATTGACTGCATAATTTATGAAAGTCTACAGAGTAAAAAAATTCTTAAACAATATTGTTAAAGTAAACAAGTTTTACTTAAACAAACTGATAATTCATTGTATAAATCAATGTGTAAATCATTACCCCCCACCACCCACCCACAGCCTGACCTTTACTGGTAATAATAAATCCTGCCTAGGCTACATGTCCAGTAACCATAATCTAATTTAATTTATAGGTGTATTTATAGAAATACTTGGACTTATAGAGGCTACCAGTGTAATGTGTAAGAGGGCAGCACTCACACTCATCTGGGCTTTGCACAATTCTGGCTTCTGACGACAGGATCACTGGAGTAGCTGCAGTGCTGATCTTTTCCTTCTCCAAATGACAGGAACATATAGCCTGGGATTTCTTTGGAGGTTCAGCATGTCGACATTATTGCCATTTTTAACCACTTTCCCTGCATCACATCAGCCATGAAGAGACAGATGTGTCGCATCTTTGCTTTGGAGTTCTGTGATTTACACTCCACAGCATCTCAGTGGTATAGAAGATAGAAAATGAAGTAAAACGAATGATCTGGATCATTTGTTTTGGCGTGTTGCTTTTTTTTTTACTGGAAGTGGTCAGCAAACAGCCCTAACTGCAATGTGTTAGTGTCACCTAGTGGATAAAAATTCTAATTTAATTCAAAATTCAAAAGTAGCCTACTTGTGCCTTAGCCTACTAAAAGCTCTGGGTTTCTAAAGCGACTAGAGATGACTTGTTTTTAAATTGGTGCAATATAAATACATTGAATTGAACCAAATAAATCTCCAAAGGGAAATTCAAGCCACACAACAGAACCTCAAACCCTCCCCAAAAAAGGTTTCTAAAATTACTTTAGTGGTAGTTTAACTTATAACAAGTCAAATCGCAGCTGTACCACAGCCTGCACCTGTGTGCTCCATCTGCATTAGGACTAACAGGAGGCAGACATGCCTCCTAGCTGCCGTCACTATGTCATAGCGTTTGTTATGGATTAGCCAGACGCTAACTATAAGATGAGGCCATTTAACATATATTATCACCTTGAACATCAAGACGGAAGCAGAAAGGAAAGTGAAGAGTGTTATGTCACAAAAGACAAGTAAAAGAGAGAGAGAGAGAGAATGATGCGCCAGTACATGAATCCATGTTGGACTGCTGAGGGCTGCAGGTGGGACGGAGTCCTGGTCCTGCTGGTACTGGATTATTAAGTCATATATTATTCTTACTTTCTACATCTTGTGCGTTTGAGTTTGGGTGATATTAGGCTGTATTACTAAAGTTATTTGTTTTCTCAGGGGTTCATAGTTATTTCGTCGTAGAAGCCAGGAGATGAAGTAATACAGCAGCTTCCACAGCAATAACATTTACAGTGGAAACAAATAGTTGCGCATCTCAACCAGAGAGGGTGCTAAAGAGCACAATCTTACATGGTGTTGCTTTAAATAATACGATGAAAGGACAAAAGGCAAGATCAAGGGAAAGACAAATGCATGAAAGGAAAGATGAAAGGATGAAAGGAAAGTTGAAAGAAAAAATTAAGGGTTGAATAGCGAGTGGAATGGAAAGATAAAATGACAAAAGGGACAATGGAGAGAAAGCTGTTTTTGGGTTGTAAAAGAGTCTTGAGTGGTTCCTAGATTAAGTACCTGTTTGGGGTGTACCCTTAATTTGTGTCCAGAGGTATCTGGGATATGCTTCAACAGACCTAGATGAGCCCAAATAGAAGAAGTGGGTATTGAGAATGTGTGGAATGATTTTCTGTGGATGAGCATGCGAAGGTCCCTCAAAACACGTCCTGGCTTAGATTGTTTTCACTTGTGGGTTTCAAAGGCCACACTACTGATCAGCTGTCACAGGATTTTTTTTTTTTACTTTGAACTCGACATATTTCTATTTTTCTTTCCATTTAAACACATCCTGAAATAATTTAGTTTAAATTAATTTGCCTCTCTTCTTTTGGGGACACTAGTTACAAGTTTTCCATGCAAATGACCATAATTAATAATATGCAAAAGTCTTACCCAGTCTTTTAATTCACTTACAGCTTTTGCTTCGCTGTGATTTAAGAACCTAAATTACAGCCTGACAGTCCAAATAATCAGGTTATAGAAATTGTTTTGGCCTTTTCCTGATATGCAGCAATGGTCCGCAATGGTCTTAAAGAAGCCGCTAATGTTGTACGCCAGTTGAAAAGTTTGTAAAAGCAGTGGAGCAGTTTGGGGTAAATGTTCTCCAATGAGAGAGAATATTCAGTGAAAAGGAGTTGTCTTTGCTCGCGCCTCACTGAGCATGTAAGAAGTTAAAATACCATGAGAAAACAATCAGAAGAAGGGTGAACAAATATTAATCTTTTGGGAAGGTTGCCAGGAGAGAGATTTTTGTGTCTAAATTTAACTTAGAAACATGACAGAGGTCAGCAAAACTGCATCTGGACAAACCACAAGACTTCTGGAACAATATCCTTTGTTCAGAGGAGACCAGAGCGAAGTTGTCTTACTGCCCAGCATCATGTCTGGCAAAAACCAAACACCGTGTTTCAGCAGAAACAGCTGTGTGACTGCTTGATGTCCAGATGTCCAACTGAAGTAGCAAACATGTCATTAAACCGTCCAAACCTATGTATACAACAGGAAATGGCATTTGACTCACTGTGCACAATGAAAGGGTTAATCTTGTTTACCTACTGGCACACAGTCACAGAATTAGATCTTTAGTAATGTACTACTTAGCACAGCTGTGTTTCTGACTCACTTTAGGAGAGCGCTCTGAGTGAGACAATATTTCCAAGAGGCAGTGATTTTCCAGTCCTGGTTCACAGATGGCTTTTTCAGGTCTGGAAGCCTTTCTTGCCAGCGTTGATGGAGCAGTTTTAGACACATGTGCAGTCGTGTAAGGTTACCTTGTGAGGCAAATAGAGGCTGGCAGGCACACAGCTGCTGTTGGTCTGCAGCTTATTGCAAGCGACGAACAGCACTGGGTGGATAACTCTTTGCATGACTGTGCAGAATCATTTAAGGTATTGTTTGACTTCTGAGTGTTGAAGGAAAAACTTTTGAGAAGGTGAGAGGGGAGAAAAAAACTTTTACTGATAGCATCTAACCAGCAACATTAACAGCATTATATCCTCTTGGTCCAGTTTTTTTGAAGGAACTTTTCTGGTAGGTTGTTCCAAACATCTTTGAAAAAACCTCAGATCTACTGTGGAAGCATAAACAAAACTGAATACTTTACTAATCCCCAAAGGGAAATTTTATTGTTGCAGCGTAAAACCAGTTGGAGGTTACTAAAATGAATATTGAGTCGTTGTGTAATTGTGCAAAATCAATGTCAGACTGCATAGTTTGACACGTACAGCCACCTGTTATCATTAAGTCGTTGGTTGTCACGATGGTGTCCATCAAACGATGTGGACCTCGTTAATAACTGGCCTGGTCTGATTAGGAGAGACGGCATTCATCCCACTTTGGATGGAGCATCTCTCTGATCCAGAAGTCTGACCAAGTTCATTAATAGTCCTAAACTCTGATAACCTAGAGTCCAGACCAGGAGGCAGAGCTGTGGTCCTGAACTCTTCTCTGTGCTCCAGTTAGAGCAGTCACCCCCCCACTGCCCCATTAGTACTGTGTCTGCCCCCAGACCTTCCAAATCAATAAGTCTGACTGAATTTAAACAATTTAAACCTAACGATAGAAAAGGTGTGACTCCCTCCAATTTAATTCCAATCAAAGTTAACAATCTGACTGAAGTAAATCTTCTGTAAATCTATAATCTTATTCCAGTTTACACGTCACAGTGATGCCTCATGCAATAAAAAAGATAAGTTACAGTAGAGACCTTTCTGACAGTGCTGTCATTAGGTTCTGTGAACACACATATATATATGTATATATATATATATATGTATATATGTATATATATATAGAGAGAGAGAGAGCCAATCTGTGTTCTTATTTGTAAGAGTCCTTGTGTCTAGTTTTTTTCTTCTTTTTTTTTTATTTAAATGTCTGTGTTCTCTGTTGAAAAATCCTTAAATAAAAAAAATACTTTGGTCATGAATGAAAGATGAAATGTTTCTGCACATGCAAATGAAAGTAGAAGGTCACTGGGATGGTCGTTTAAATGCCTGAAGACTTGAACTACAGTTTGGGTCCACTGAGGAGAGGATCAAGGTTATGAACACTGGAAACAAAGAATATTTTTGTACTAGTCAACCGTCTCTAAAGTCTCTTCTAAAGAGTAGCAGTAAAGTTGTTAAGTAAAGATATTTGAAACTTTGGAAGGTTTACACACACACACACACACACACACACACACACACACACACACACAGCCACCTGTACAACACAGTTATCCAGTTCACATATAGAAGTATACAAACATTTGTTTGAGATGTTATCTGAACTTTGAAAAAGTACAAGGATCTATAATCTCACGATGCACAAGACAAATATATCCATGTTCATCTGGGGCATTAACAGTAAATCCACAAGTCCACACGTCCGTAAATATTCAACTTACTGGACGAATTATGAAAAACTGTTGCCATGGCGACCTGCTCTGATCGCGTGTTTGAACAAAGAAGGATGAATGTGTATTCTGGAACTTTTTAAGAGTGTTTGAAAGGAAATGCTTCAATGTCGGAAACAAAACTCTCAAATCTGAAGGTGTACTCCACATCTCTCTCTTAATTGGTGTGACAAACAGGACTGGGCAGAAAAAGACCACTACGATGTAGCAAAAGGAAATTCAGCTTCCAAAGGCTTCGAAAAAGCCCCTTTATCTAGTAGCATTTGTAACCTCATGTTTAAGACAATTTTATTATTTGTTTTTAATGGTTCAGTATGTTTATGAGACATGTTATACCTGCCATATTTTATGCATTTGTTCTGTTAAAATAAAACCCTGCTTTAGTCCTACCTTTTAATCAAAGCTTTAATTGCACACTGAACAAAAAAACAATAACAACAACAAATCACAGCAAGTAAATCAACAAAAATGCCTAAAACAGAACCAAACTCCTTTTTTTATTTTAATGTTTTTTTTGGCCCGCCACCACCCCCCCTCTTCGAAGGACAACTCTGTTTTAAATCTTAACTATTTAATAATTGTGGAACAAAACTGGATTATGGACTTAGGGCGACAATAGGCAGAGTTGAGCAACTATAAAAACAGACATGGACAAACAGGAGGATGGACAGACCGACAAGTAGACAAAGGACAGACCGGCAGCTCCACAAAGGACAGATGGACACTAACAGACACAATGGACAAACAAATACAGACAAAAGACAGGGACAGGCAGGCGCTAACAGACAGAGACAGACAGATCAATGGACAGACAAACAGAAACTGATGATAGACAGGAAGGAACTAATATACAGAAAAACAAATCAACGGATGGAATCAAACAAATAAATAGCGGCTGATTGTGTGTGCTTGGGAGTGAGATTGTGCATGTGTATGAGGGGGGAGAGAGGAAGGGAAAGAGAGGGAGGGAGAGGAGCTTGTATATGATGACCAGGCAAAGAGAGAGGAGGGTATGTAAATGTAGGTTATAGGTTTAGAAAAGAGTATAAGTGGCACAGTTACTGGTGAGTTTGAAACAATGTTATGAATGGATCAGATGTCTTTGAAAGCTGATGCATTGTTCTTCTTTTGAGCGACGAGTTCTTCTGAAAGGATATGTTCTGAAATTAGGTTCAACCAGTGATTTATGTGACAAGAGTTTCTAGATTTCCAGTTTTGAAAGACTACTTTCTTAGCGATGGTTAGAGAGACAAGTACTGGATATTTTATTTTCTGTGGAATGATGGTGGAGGTGGTGTCTCCTAGAAGACAAAGAGTAGGGGAAAGTCGGATTCTATGGTCCAAGATGGTGGAGAGGGTCTTTAGAACTAAACTCTTTTAACAATTTAACATGGTAGTCACGGTGTAAAAGTCTTCAGTGCGCTAAATGACATTTTCAGCCTCTCTCGTATTATTTGCACTGTTTTTGAGCAGATTCTCTTGGAAAGGGCTGATATAGCCACAGCCTATGCCCCCCCATCACCCTCCATCACCAGGCAGGGGTAGACTGTGGTCTTGGCCTCCCACCAGCTCAGTGGGTCTTCTGCTCTTTGAGGGGTTCCTCAAGATCTCTCCTCCATTACATTATCAGCTCTCCTTGCTGCAGTTCTTTCATCAAAGAGCTTCCAAACAGAATAAGTTTATGGCTCCGCCTCCACTTGGCCTTACTCACACCTGGACCACACCTGCAGCACAGTCTGAGGGTCTGTCCTCTTCTCTGCTTTCACATGCTGGTATAATCCTACATCTTCTTGTGTGCATGTCCATCTGCACTCATGTAAAAACAGAGCTGAGGCTCTGAGATAAGTGAGCTGAGTACCAAAAGGAAAAGAGAGAGGAGCCGGCTCTTGTGATTCTCTACAAACCATCGGTTCTAAGTGATGTGCTCTTTTGAGAACGGCACATCACTACGACTATGAATCACCCATTCAGAGACGATGAGTAGTGTGTCGAGATTTCCACCAAAACAAAAAGAACATCATGAGTTTTTTGTTGTTTTCATTGGTAATTTGTGAGGATTTGGAAGGAATAAATTCTAATCTGGGGGTCTACAAGGTAAAATGTGGACGAAAAATACTGGCCAAGTTTGACTTTATGAACGTTAAGAGTTGAAAAAAGATGTTGCTCTCGTTTGCAAAAACAAGTATCAATATAAGAGATTTTTTTTCTGATGTTCAAACCCTTCAGGCTGAAGAGATGGAGCTGCTGCAGTTTTAAATGTTGGGTGTTTTTTTCTAAACCTTAGATGACACACATTTATGAGCATCACAGACGGCTGCTTGAAAGAGCACACTGAGGCCCACTGAGATGGAGGCACATTAGCACACATTTTTGCTTTGGGATTTGGATCCTAAAGGTCCCTTAGAAGCAGTTATAACGTTGCTGTGGGCAACAGTGGGCGACCAAAAACATGTACGGCAGGTCCTGCAGTGACTCCACTGGAACTTAGCCGGCTTTAGCAGCAGAGATGGGGTCAACAACTCAAACTCACAGGAAGCTTAATAAATAACCTCACATTACAAATGCAAAGCTTGGTGAAGTGCGAATATAAATTTGTTTTTCTTTCACTCTGTTGTGTCACATGCTTTGACACTTTACTGCTGTTTTGACTTTGACTCATGAAAGAAAACTCATAATAGGTGTTGTTTCACTCCTGGTTGACCTTGTACTGAGTTTTACCACTTAATTATTCCCTGCTTTTTCTTGCATGTAATTTAATGAGGTATGTGTATTTAGATTCAGCGGCAGAGCTGGCATTTTGATGCCCTCGGTGAGATTATGGCCTTTGATACGGTAAATAGTAACAAAGTTAATCTGCACAATTCTGCAATATTTTTCATTTTTATCTAAAAAAAATGTAAAAATCACAACAATAATGACAACATACATATCAGTGATGTCAGAGACCAAAAATAATTGGCTAAACCTCCATTTTTTTCCCATTTTGAACAAGCTTTATTGGCATGATTGTAGATCAACAATATTACTGTAATGTCTAGTACCACAAAAAGAGGACCCAAAATGACAACCCCAAGGAATGCGACTTGTACAAGTTTATTGACACAACTAGAGGTAGTCCTTCTACAAGTCCTGGGAGTCCACTGTAGTTTAAGGTGATCCAAAGAGCTCTGATAAAGATGAGGGATGAA
>JBAMYA010000018.1:20707424-20724514 GCA_037176975.1 Arrhamphus sclerolepis | reverse complement strand
ATGGATCCCCTCCGGGACGCTAGGTGTCAGGCAAGAGCCACCCAAGCACGCCCACAGCACCTCCGCTGCCACAGCAAAGCCATCCCCTGCAGCACCAGTACCACTGAGTCTCATGCCAACCAACACCACCACAGTTCCCCAGGAAACAGGGTCCCCACTCAGCGAAGCCAGAGGAACAGCGGAGTAGGAGGGTGGTAGGTCATACAGAGGAAAACCTGTTTTTGTTAGTTTTTATGGAAACTGAACATAAATCTCCAGGAACCCTAATAAAGGATAATGAAAAATCTTTTTTCAACTGTCATGCTTGAAAAGAAAGAAGTCATTAACTTACTCATTTTTTTCAGCAGTTGAGTGCTGGCACATCTTTTCTGAACGTCTACCCTTGATGTTGCTGTCCGCCACGCCTCTCGCTTGATGACAGCTGGGACAACTCCAGTGCCCACCAGGACCCTGAATAGAGTGATTTGGATCTAGAAAATGATGGATGGATTTTGAAACATTTATTGCATTCACAGAAAAACAATAACTTTCTTAATTTCTGAATGACTTGCTCAAGTTTCCAAGAAACTTTAGCCACTTGAGGACATCCTTATGCTTTCTGAGGAAGCAGAGCCAGGCCGCCTGTCTAAATTATTCCAGAAAATCTCATGTGTCTGACATCTGAATGAATATGAGCATGCATCATTAGTGCTTACTCTGTTTCAGTCTTACTGCAAGAGTCTTGGGTGCCCCCTACCAGCACACAACAAAACACATATCTTTTATTTCTGCACAGCATCATGAATAATCTTTCTCCGGGGACATTTTTGAAATTAACTCTCTGAAATTAACTTTACATTACATTAGATTTAGCTTTGCTTTTATCCAAAGCGACTTACAGCAGAGATAACACACATGGAAGCTGTAAAGTCCTCAAAGAGTTACAAGTGCTTGGTTAGTTTTCTTTATTTGGGTCCAAATAAACCTTTCCAGACCCTTTCCTGTTGACAGTTTAGTTGAATATTTCCTGAGGACCGGAGATGCTTCAGCTCAGAAAGTCTTCACACTAACTGGAAATATTGGGAAAACTTTTACATTCTTCAATTCATCTTCTCTTCTTCTTCTTTTTTTTTTTGTTTTGAAATAATTGATCGTCGTACCTTTTCAGCTTCCAACGGTATAAAGCGTGCATATGACTCTGAAAGTGGTCATAAATCTTAAGCATTATGCGACTGTAACACAGGATTGCAAAAATTACTTTAAAGATTAAGAAGTAATAAATTGTGGGGCCACACTGCCAGTATTGAACTAGCACAACTTTACAGTATTCAGTAATTAATCACCAGACACTCATCTGAGCTCTGTCGTTGTTCCAGTTCTGCTTTTGAATCATCTGATTATAGAAGGCTATAAAAATTCATCCTCCTCATCATCATCATCATCCTCATTAGGCCAAAGGCACTGGCCTTTGAAGAGGTGTTAGCATAAGCCCATCAAATTAAAGTTCTTTACTGTGATTGCAATATGCATTGGATAACTGCGATTAAAAAAAATAAATAAATAAAAATCCTGCTAAATCTTTCTGTTGTATGCACGACTGAATGGGTGAACAAAGATCATCTAGGAATTTCATTAGTCATGGAAACCTGACGAGCAATGTTTGACGAACTGAAATGAAAGTGAAGTGTGGGAAAAGCATATCAAACTGCTCACTGTTTGTTCTTTTTTGTTACTGTGCATTTTGGTTTATGTAAGACAGTAATGACTAACTGTTTCATCCTGGAGCACATCATCTCCATGGTTACCACTACAGGAACCGTTATTCTTTACTTTCTCAATCAGCTATGTTGTCATGAAATCTCAAATTTAATGAAATTCACTTTAATCATAAAGTTGAGGCTTTTGTACTAAAATTTTTCATTTTAAAAAAAGAATGATTGTTTTGTAAAATGCTGAATATCACAGTATCACATCATTTTGTCTTAAAAAAAATAATTTTCATCATACAAAAGATACTTATTATACTTTTTTTTTTCTTCCAAAAGCATTCATTTTAAAACAGCTAAAAAAGCTGATTTTGTTGTAAAATTTCAAATTTTCGAGGATTTTTTTTCCAATGAACCAAGACTTTGTATTATATAATCACAAATGTCACAAAATTGTAACTTTTTTCCTTAAAATTGTAGGGGGGTTATATCAGATGTTTTTGTTACATTTTGACATAAAATTACAAGTTGTAAAATTTTAAATTTTGTATGATTTTACATTTTTGCCCTAAAATCACCAATTTTTGTTATTAAAGAAACTCAATATTCCAAAAGTGACCAAATTGTAAAACCTTTTGCGAATGTTAGCTAAATATCTGAGCCAAAGCCGCTGCTCAGACATCTCCTGGCTCCTCTCCACCTCAGTTATTCCACTTTTTGATGGCAGTACTGAATAAAACTGGCGTTTGCACTGAAATTTCCTCAGAAATGTTGTAGTTATAAGTATGTGATTGTGTTAACACGCCACATAAAATAAAGTGGGGGGCCGGTGTGATTTAAGACCATGTTTGTTTAGAAATACATGGGAATGAATTTCTCTATAGTGTATATTCCTGTTTTGCTGAGAAGTCAACATGGTGGTTCTGAATTGCTCCTTCCTGTGTGGTGTAAAACTCCATCTCAAGTTACCGTGGTGATATTGTTTCATCATCAAACGGACCAGTTCAGGGTCGTAACAGCTGCTATTAATACTGATGTATGGAAAATGAATGGGTGGATTTCAATTTTCATTGTATATCACAGATGTTGACAGACCTTATGAAAAAAAATACAACAAATAAAACTTTTCAGTTGTACTCTAAAGCAGAGAATTGCACTGAATGAGCATTTTGGTGACTGCAATGAATCACATTTTGCCTGGCTGCCTTGGCCTCAGCCTCAACTCCCTCTGGCTCTTTGGTACTTGTGAAGTCAATGGAGGGTACAGGTCTTTCCATAACTAGGATGATGTCCTCCTCGGGATAATAGAAGACGGATAGCAGCAGACGTCCACGATGGCTCAGCTCCACCTGCTGCTTTTCCCATGAGGCCGACATCCTCAATGGGTGCATTTGCATTCATGGCTGTGAGTAGGCTGTCCTTCTCCAGCTGTCACTCTAAGACTGAGACACTAAATATTATGAAACTGAGGTTTTCTTGCTCAGTGAGCTCACTAAAAGCCACAGTTTGAGCATAATTTATTCTCTCCTGTGACACCAGAAATGCTGATATCATTCTCTTTCTACCAGTTTCGTTGCACACAATCTGCTAGGTAAAAGTTTCTGTGCTTTCACGTCATCAGTTCTTTGGTTCACGAACTCAAATACAAACATTTAGATTCTTCAGTAAGTTCTTCAGTAATAAGACCAGCTTTGCACAGCAGCACACAGTTTAAGTACAACTTTATTAATACTGGAATCATCACAGTGCGTTTTGTTACATTAGCAGTGACTAAAGTTAACAAAAAAAGGGTCAGTTTTACAAAAAAGAAAGACAGAAAAGAAAGCATCATCTTCAGCAATTGATGTGTGACAACCTTGTAAATCAATTCACAATAAATTAATGAAAAAGAGTTTCAAAGGTGGAGAGAAAGAAGAGAAATCAGCAAGAGTACGGTGACTGCAGGGCGACTTGGGCGGGAAGAGAGAAGCAAAAGATGGGTTTGTATAGAAAGATGAAGCACGGCTGTCACAATGCTGTTCTCTGAACAAAGCAGTCCGTTTAGAAAAAAGAAAAAAAAGCCTCAGTGGTGAGTTTTGTTGAGATTTCTTTGTAGAGTTCAGATGTTGGCTGTCAAGGAAAAAAGAAGAGAAAGAGAGCAAGAGAGAGCAAGAGACACGACTGAAGACTGGAGTACGGACAGCAAGACATTCAGTTTGAATACAGTGACGGTGGCACCTGGAGGCTGCTTCGGCCACTCTGTCGTGGATGACTGACAGACGGTTACAACGCGTTACATCATGGGTACCCCAAAGGACCTCTGAGGACCCTCACGTGGCCACTGAGAAGCTACCTTTGTCATGTTCACTTCATTCGAGTGTGCGATGGATTTCTTCAGCATTAAACACCAGGAAGGATTGACAGATTGTGTGTGGGAGGTGGAAGGGAGGAACAGTAGGGGTCTTAACCACGTGTCCTTGTGCAACACACACTCTCTCTGTCTTACACACACACACACACACACACAAATGCAGTATTCATGTTCAGCAAATTCATGATACACAAAGCTGCAGCAGCGTGTTAACGGGCGCCAACGCTATTTTCTTATATTTATCAGCCAGGCAAAGAAAAACATTGATCCCTTTGAATTTTTCTCTTTTTTCTTTTTTTTTTTTTTTTTTTACATCTGTTGTATTTTATTCTGTTTTATAAGGAAATCAACATTATGAAGAGGCGAATTCTGAACCACACACGGCTGCTGTCCATAAGAAAATTGCACATAGATTTGTAGCGGTGAGTTCATGCTGTGAGCAAATGCTCGCAGTGGAAGTCTTCCAGTTCCCTATAAATCTCAGTTACCACAGAAACTGGTATGAGGCGGATCAACAAGTACGCTGGCTAAGAGAAGTTGGCCGTGCTTCAATCCAGCAGGCCGTCTGAGCTTCTCTAGTTTTAATTGAATTATTACCACACCTGGACAAAAAAAAAAAAAAAACCCTAAATGACAAGATGTTGATTTCTGTTCTTCAGCCTTAAAAACCTCAGAGGGGTCATTTCAAAACAAGTACTAATTATTTGCTTTTGACTGATTACACTCGTAAGCTCCAGGCTCTTGTTAATAACATTCATATTTAAAACCTAAAAAAACAAAACAAAGATGAACAGAACAAAAAGATGAAAAGGTTGCATTTTTATAGTTGAAGCAAATGATTAGCCTGAGTTAACATTTCCTATTGAATTATTTACGCATAATCCCAACGTACACAGCAATGGTTTGCTAAAGAGTTTTTTTCTATTTCTTCCTCTCTATTTAATTTTTTTTTTCACAGTTTTTGTTTTTTGTTTTTTTTGTTTGAGGGGGAAAACAAATCTCCACCTATGCAGAGATGAAGAGCATTAACACAACAATGCAAAACAACATGGGGAGTCCAAGTCTGAGCGCTCTACTTTCTTTTTCAAAGTTCAAAACCTCTTGCAGGTGCAGCAGCACCTACGCTGCCCCTAAACTTGTTGATGGTGACATGAGCTTTTATTGCATGACTGTGGAATTATGCAACGCTGTGATGCCTCAGTTCCTTGTTAACCTCCTACGGTCTGGCATCCACATACGTGGACATCACACTTTTGGTTGCCTGCACCTGAATACTTAATTCTGCGTAACTGGAAACTGCTGCACACAAACGTGAACCAGGTTGAAACGGCGATATGCAACAGACCAAGTGGACATCTTTTTCAGAAAGAGCATCATGTTCAAAGATATATTCAAAGATATATTTAATGGTTCCTACCTACACCTAGAAAAAAATCTAAAATGCAAGCCAAACCAAAGCTCAGGTCTTGGGAGGTTAAGGAGGGACAGAAAATGCACATTTACATCCTTAACAGTACAAATGGATGGAAACCGCACTTCTTTTCTTGGTTAATGGAGAACTGAGTAAAGACATCCAGTTTGCTGTTTTATTTATGACGTATGACCAGGCTGAGAATTTACACCAGCATGCAAACATGTAAAAAGTACAGTTAGAAAGGAAAGCAGCAGTCCAGATACGGCCGTGCTATTAAACCAAACAAATAATACAACGGCACGCACAGTAATTAAAACCTGCGTTTGGATAAAAGGCCACAGCGCTTGTAATAATCTACCATTTCAAAAGTACGCCTGCATGTTTCCACCTGCACCAGCCTCATGGTTAACAGATCTTTTTTCCTGCTAGAGGGTTTCTTAGACAGATGCTCACCGATAAACCATCAAAGTCATGTAAGCTGGCTTTGACGGACTGCCAAAAATATGTCCTATAAAGCCTGATTGAAATGAATTAAAATGTAATCTAGCATTGAGATGGAGGGTTAAACATCCATCTGTTTGCCCTGAAAACAGCTCCTGCTCCTGTTGGAAGAATTCATCCCTGCTAATGAACTGCACACGTCAGTCATTACGACATGTACCTCTGCACACATGTGTACCTACATGAGGTCTGAAGAGACAGAGAAGTGGGGGATGAAGGACAGACGGAGAGAGAAAGAGATATGGAACAGCGATTGGTGTGTATTCACAGTAGTTGGTGGAAGCAGACTTAATCAAAATGATTTTTCATTGTTTTCTGGTTTGTCAGCTATAGCGTGTCCCAAAATGCAAAGATCAGTGGAATAAGATTAAGGATGAGGGCCAATGTGAGAAAATAAAGAGGGGATTTAGAGAGAATTTAAGGATAAGCAATTTTTGCCTGTCAGTTTTAATATCCCTAATATTGTTATGGTACATTCATAAAGTGTACTTAAATCTTCAGAGCCACATCAATCTGCCAGTCAAGAGTAGTCATTATTTTAACTTTTAAGAATGGGTACTGTACGTAACTACTGTTCAAGAACTGCATCATATGTGAAGAAGATGCGTTCTACCCGACAGCTACTGGAGGAATACACTAAAACGTATTAAAGGGGACTTATTATGGAAGCTAAACACATCTGACTGCATGGACATGTGCTTCGAAGATGACTACGAAGTCTAAAACGCCAACATTGCACAACCTTGTTGTCCACTTTGAAACAATGTAATTCAGTGAGCCGTTTGGATTTAAACGGTTCTGTGACATCACACGCCCAGAAAAGAGCAGAACCATTCAACTTATAAACTTCAACCTACTTCCCATTATGATGGGTGTGCTGCACTAGAGAAGCTGTAACTGAATGTAACACCCCTCAGGAGAAGGGGGTGGGCTCTAGTAGCTGACTCCGCCCCCAACCAGTTGCTATGAACAGAGCTGTCAAGACATAATAGAAAATGGAGCTTTATCATCATCATTATTATTATTATTATCATGTTGCTGCAGTAATTTGATCAAAGCACGACAGACATTTCTTTAAGACCTCATGAAATTGATTAAATTTGTGGAATAAATGGCATAATATATCTCATTTAATGTCACCAGCAGTTTAAATTTCAGACTTTTGAGTCAACTAAATTTTGATTCGAAATGTTTGCTCCCTTAAACTGGACTGAGCACTGTGTGTGTATAATCAGCAGAGGAAGAAAGACTTCTGTGATGTTAATCTAAATTCATACGTACGTACAGGCATCAGCGTTAGCTGACATATATCCACAAACCCACGCACCCATAAAACTGATGCACTGAAACTGTCGCTGAATACTTATTTCAGCTTGTTCACATGGTAAGTTCAGTACACAGTTAAACCATAATGTGAAAGACATTGATGTTTTTGTTTTTAATTTGTGCTGTTTTCTGAGTTCACTGTTGCATCCATCCTGCTGCATGACAGCACGTGTGCAGTTTGGCCCGTGAAGACTGTTCTGAGCTCGTTCAGGTTCTACAGCGTGGGGTCCTTGTCTGGTCCTGAGTTGTTATCCCTCATTTGAAATGAAGCAACACTGGATCATGAGTTGTTCTGTAGGTAACTGGGTGTGAACTCGGTCACATAAACACATTCAGATAACACTGTAAAACTGTCCATACATGCATGTGAACGCTGTATTGCTTACTGACTGTTGAGTGGTTTCTTATATTTGACACTGCAGTAGTTAAAACAAACCAAGCATGTGCAGTTAGATGTTCGCTTTAACTGTGTAATACATTCAACATACACATGTAGATCCTGACACGCTGGGCATGAACTTCTCACATCGCCATGTACATTTTTCTCAGAAATGGACGTCAAGACCGTCGCTCTGATTCAGTCACACCATCGGTTTGACAGCACATATACAGTAATCCCACGCAGACAGAAAAAAAGCCTCGCTGAAGCATTGTCTATATGTTCCACAATAAGGTGCTTGCAGAAGTCAAACAAAATGCAAACGCCCGTCCCGCTACTTCTGTAAAATGAAACATCCTAATGTCCTCTTTAGACAGCCAGAAGTGTCAAGGCATTATAAATGAATACTAGAAATGATGTTACTGACTATGTTCAGGTCACCGAAGAAAGAGCGTACAGACGCAGCGATGAAGAGCAAACTAGTCTACAGATCAACACCCAAACGAGGACGCGCTCACTCGCAGCTCAGACATCCTACATCCATATGTTACACAGCTTAATAGTTTGTGTTACAACTGGAGTTTTTTTTTTCTTTTTTTTCTCTTTACATTAAGTAAAAGTAAGACTTAGTATTCAAATAGTACTGCGGAAAGAAATATTTAATAAAATGACTATTCCTTGTACTATTTTCTAGCAAACGGTTGTGCCTGCTCGTCTTTTTAGCGGTGCAGCACATACGGTACATATCGTATGAACAGGCAGTGAAATGCTCATTCCACACATCTTTTCCTCTCCCTGCCAACATCAGAAGTCTGATCCACATCCTCCTTCTTCTTTGTCATCAGTGAGCACATCAAACAGGCTGCACTTATTCTCAAATCTTAATGATCATGAATAATCCATCTCAGGAAAGTGAATCCTGAGCAGAGCTGGGTTATTGGGACTGAACCACGGTGAACTGTGCAGAGGTGGACTGGGTTTATTTCCAACAACAACATAATTTTGTTTATACAACGATAAATCTGATCTCTGGGAACTCATTCAGTTCTCAGACTGAATAAATACGGGTCTCGTTCAGCACAGTTATGAGCAGTGTTGGCCGAGGTTCTCCAACATTCTGATAAATTATTCCTTTTACTCAACAGTAGTTATCCTTGTGAAAGGTGCCTTCCAACAGTCCGGTCCTCCATTGAAGGACTGAGCAAAAACAAACCATCCAGAAGTTTCCTGGTAGATCAAAAGATCAGAGTTCCCACAAGACCCAGAATAATCCTCCTCACAGCCGCCACTTCCTGCTGCAGCCGAGTCGTCCTCTCTACCTGCTCAGATTCACACCTGCACCTAACTCCTGCTGTGACTGCAATTATGCTGCAAAATTCCAGTGTGAAACTGTAATCTCTTAATATACTCAAAAAAGTACAAGATTAACAAAGACTATACGTGCTCTTGTCTTGTGTTTTTGTGCCGTTTCTTCTTGAATGTTCTCCCTTTAAATGAGGCATAAGATTGAATGCAGGTCAAGAACTGTTGTTAAACTATGTCCAAGACTTGCATTTCCTGTCCATAATGCAAAAATATGGTACTTTCAGATATTATTTCTGTCTCACAAACATGAGAAAAATCAGTCTAGTCATATGTAATCTGGCAATAGGCTTTCAGACGTTACGAAATGCAGCATTCATACTGGTCAGGTCTGATGAGATCAGTTTACAAATCAACGTCTGATCACTGACGCTTATTTTTTGATTTGTCTTGGTTTTCACATCTTCTGTTTCATTCAAAAATAACTTTCTCTTTGTGAAACAGAGTCCTTATTACCGTATAAAGAAAAGAATGAATCAAACAGTTCAGACGTTGTTGGAAATCATCACCAGCCTCGATGTCATGAGGCCTGTGAAAAATAAATAAATAATAAATAAACTAGATGTTTGTCCTTTTTTATATACTCGCGTGTATCCAAAAATACCATGAGCCACCACGATGCGTTCAGTCCTGTAAATACCAGTGCAATCATGTCATAAAACTCTTCCACTTCCATTCTCGACCCACAGCAGGTGATAGCTTGAACCCCCCCCCCAAAACACCTGATCTGTTTGGAGCTCCATGTTTTCACTCTACTTTCTTATCCTCTCTCTCATTTGACCAATCACTCCAGTGCTCCCAGTCATATTCACTTCCTCTTCGCCCCTCCCTTTCATCTTCTACTTCAGGACACAGCCACTGCTCTCACGCTTTCAAATCAAATGCATGACCACAGCAACACCTACTGGCTATTGTAGATACTCTACCCCCCATCAAAGTGCTTTCAGTTTTCTTTTTTTTTTCTTTTTTTTCCCCCCAAATTTCTGCAACCCATTCCACATACCAAAAAGAGTCAGGGACAGAGAGAGAGAAACACACACACATACACACACACACACACAGAAAAACCGACTACGCATGAATTCACAGTCGATGTATAATTTAGCATTCCTGATGATTGCCTAAATGGGATAAAAGGAGAACGTACAGTCCTCCCCTGATCCTCTTCTTTGAAACAAGAAAATAAAACACATTTATTGCTCCATTTCTGATTTAACATTTTCTCTCAGTTTTTTAGAAAATATATATATGAATATATTTATGTATATATTTATATATATTTATATGCCTGGATTACGACTCGTAACTTCTCTTACAGTGGTAACAAGGTAAGTGACGTCACAATATAAACAAGAAAGTGCACGCACGACACACAGAGGAGAAAAGCCCTGCCCTCGTTGGGTAACCAGCTGTCCTGCAGCAGAGCTCTACCCACCCCCACCCCCACCCCCTCACACGGACATACACAATAAATCAATCACATTTCCACGCACTCAACTTTACATTTGGCCACATGCATACACATAAATGCACGCACTCCTTCAGAGAGAGAGAGGGTGGGGGAGGGTTATACTAGCACGGCTCAATGCCAACATTACTTTTTTCTTTTCTTTTTTTTTTTTTACATTACAACCAACCAGAGAGGCCTCCTGGTTTGTTAGCTCCCCGTGCTAGAACCGTAGCGTCAGTTTATTGGGCTTTTAAGTACAGTTACACTGCAGCTGAGACAGTCCGGGTTCTAATCCAACCGGTCACATGGCACTCTGACTCCCCCCTCTCTCTCGCCCCCATTGGCCCCTCCCTCTGTCTTCAGTCTTTCATCTGGGATCAGACAGTTAAGAGTTAGTTGGAAAAGAGGATAGGAGGGGAAGGGGGGTATGTTGGCAAACAGAACAGTGTTTCTCTCTTTCTTTGCCTCTTCTTTTGATCGTCTCTGGGTTTCCTGTGGCTCTTTATGCCCCAGGTGAGGGTGTACAGAAGACAAACATGCGTCCAACACACACTAGTTATAGTGGCCTGCTAAGAGCCGGTCAATATTAAGTATTTACCTTTTAATTGTCAGCATGAGTTAACGTTATTAATGTTATCATTATATATCATTGACTCTAAAGGTGTCTTTGAACATATTTTGTAGATGTTTCTTGTTTTCATCCTAGCTCTCCCTACATGGTTAAGTTTTTTGTGTATGTACTAGGTGGTTGGGTTACACCACACCAACACCTGACCCGCCCAACAGCTGACAAGCATCCTCCCTACTTCTGCTTTCCCTCTCATCACAATATACGTGGGGCCGAACGGTCGTTGGAAACTGTCTTGCGGAGGCGAACTCCTCTCCTGATGGTGGTGAGCATGTCACCTGACCCCTCAGCCTCCTCTGTTCCTGTCTGAGTGTCAGTGGGGCCCGTTGGTGGCGGGGCCGGGTCATCTGGGAGGGCGGGGAAAGGAAACTGCCCCTCACCAAGGGCATGGGCGCTGGCTACCAACTCACCGATCTTCTCCACTAAGCTGTGGCGATTTGCTGCAATCATCTGATCCTCATCTGAGCCTGTTGCCATGGCGAGGCCGCCGTGCTGCTGGGCATAGACCTCTAATGCTGCCCCGGAACCCCAGGCAGTGTTGGGCAGGCTGAGGCGCTTTGGTGATGCCTTCACGTAGTCGAGCCCTCCGTGCGTGTCCTCGGCTCCGGTGAAGAACACGCACTCCTCGCTGCCCACGCGGACGGGCCCGCCGGCTGCATGGCCTCCGCCTGCATACCCACCTGCACCAGGTGAGTGCGAGTCTCCAGGAACTGTGGGTGTTTTCACAGGCACGATGGGTGGTCGGATGGGGATGGGCCCTGCGTTGGACAGCGTGCGCCTGACTCCCGGTTTGGTGGACGGGGTTCGGCGGATGGTGGCGGTGCCAGGAGTCCCTGCTCCTCCTCCACCAGCTACACCCGGTTGTCCTGGTATCCCATGAGTCCCTGGGCCAAGAACCCCACTGGGCAAGCCGGCTGTGCTGGCTGGCCTCTTGGTCTGAATCATGCGTCTGTAGTTTTGGGCTATGTTGGAGTGGCGAGGAATCGTGGAGGACTTGTCAAATTCAGTTTGCCCATCTGGTCCTTCAGTATCGCCGTTGACAGAATAGCAGTCATAATCTGAACCTAATGTGGGTTTAGATGAGACAGAAAAAAAAGAGAAACTGGGAAGTTATGAAAAAGAATACAAATACACAAAGAAAAATGTCCTCAGATGGCAGTATTGGATTAACACAAGAACAGCCATCGCTGTGAGAAATACATTCATGCAGGAACAGATTTAATATTTTCTCATTTTGCCTTTGTGTTGTTGTTTTCCAGCTACTGTCAAGGAAAGTGCCAGAATACATCTGTTAGAGAGGGTGGCTTCTGCCTGCATGATTAAATGGCTAATTCGCCTTATCTGATGTTTGCATCACTGACAAAATGGATTCAAGTGAAACTTGTATTACAATATAAAAACTTAAGACTGCAAAATAAAAACCTGAGGGTATTCATAACACCCTTAACAGGTTGCTTTGATGAGAAGCTCCAAGAAATAGGATGATGCATGTAGCCAGGTGAAATGTAATAAATGTGGCTGCCCTGTGCACATTTAAAGCCACAGTAGAGTGTGCAGCAGATTAGAGTTTCACCTTGAGAAGGAATCGTGTCCTCAGAGCAGGAAGGTGTTGTTGTCTCTGTGCTGTAGCCGCTGGAATACTGCAGCGAGTCTCTGCTGCTCTTCTGCTGCTCCATGCTCAGTCCTCTGGTCAGCACCATGGCCAGGTCACTGGCTGCTGGAGACACCTCCTCCCCATGCTGGGAAAACACAGGGAAAGGTTGGTTCGGTCAAATATTTGCCAGAAAGTCAGGCTAAATTCAGACTCACTAACTCTTGCGTGGAACATCCCACAGGCAGCACTCATGCAGAAGAGACGGTTTCAGTTTTGCTATTCACTGGCCTCAATATACACACTACCAGTCAAAGGTCTTAGAACAATATACTTTTAAACCTTTTTGTGTTGAAAATTATGCTGTTTAATGCCTCATTTTACTGAAGTTCAAAAGGAAATCATGGAATCAATTTATAAACCAGCTTTTGACTCAAAGTAACCACCTTTGGCAGCTGTAACAGCTGAATTAAGGATTTTTTCTACGATGGAAATCAAATATTCTTCAGAAAGTTCTTCCCAACTCCGTTGCAGAACTTCCCATAAATGTCTGACACTTGTAGTTTTCTTCTTATGATATGAAATGTACATTGTTTTTTAGTTCTGGGTAACCCTAACTTTTTTGTTAACCTCTGGAAGTTCACCAGTTTGACTAGCCACCTTGATTCTTTTCTTTGGTATGGTAGGCCCTGATCTGACTTGAATTTCCACAGCCAGGAGTGTAGACCAGGTGGCTATGGTTACAGATCACCTACTGAAAACCAGGACCCTGCACCTGCTCAGACTAGTGATGTGCAGTCTTTCCAATCTGATACCAAGTGAAAATCAGGCTGGTATGGATGATACTGAACTTAAATGTATTCAAAATAAAAAACAGCATATTTCAAATTCTAGCTTCTGGTGACAGCTTCACATTTCCTCCTTCTGTACCTGGATAGTGTCTGCCTGTACCAGAGGTCTGCCTCTCCCTGGCAGAACCTATCACTGTTCTCTTCTAATATCAGTTCACTGTCTCACCAGAACCTCATCATATTCTGAGCTCCGAGTGGCTTTCAGATGCTTGACGAGGTTTGTGGCGTTGCCACAGTTTTTCACTGCCATACTGCACACATCACACAGAACCACGGTGATGTTTGTGGAGCTACACAACTTCTTTTGCAATCAGCGGTCAAGCAAACAGCTAGTAGACTGAGTGAGTGAACAGCATTTATGCAGCCGTATTTCTCATATGACTATGACTGGCAGAAGAAGCAGTTCCTGTCAAGTAGGGCATAGTTTGCAACATTTAGACTAGATTCAGGTAGTATAGTTACTTCCCACTGTTTTCCAGTTAATGATGAACCCCCAAATTAAAAAATATCAGCTTGTTAATATGAGAATTAATTCTAGAAAATAGATATGTGGTAACAGAGGGTTCAATAAACTCTAAAATCAAGACTCAGTAAAGACAAGACAAGAATGGAGGATATCAGCACGCCTTACTGGCATGTGACCGTTTATTACAAAAACAGGCCGAGCTTTGTTTGAGAAAAGGTTTTAATATGGCACATCTTTTGTTTTTCACAAAGAATGTTGCACATAAGTGATGGTTCAACTTATCAATGGACTGCAAACTTTGAAAAGACCACTTTAAAAAGCATGTCTCACGACAAGCTGTAATTCATCCATGGTATGTTTATGTAAGGGCAAAAGCTCCCTCATGAATGAATAAACTTCTGGTCATCCAATGTTACCTTGGCAGCGATTGTAGCTGGTGTCATCCTGGACCTCTGCCCGTCGTCTGGGTGCGATGCACCGGCATATCCCTGGGAGCCTGGTGATCCCTCGCTCTCCCTCAGTCTATCAAGAGGTTCCTTTCTCCTTTGAACTGGAGCTGCAGCCACGGGCTGTTCATACTGACCTGCTTTGGACCAATCCTGAGGAGGTGAGTGGAATTAATAAACTCAAATAGAAGGTAGGTTTAGAATGAGAGACTTGTCCGCTGTCCAGCAGTTTGAAGCCCTTCATCTGAGTGCAGAGAAAGGGGGTCCTTTTGGGTTTGTGGAGCCTTGGTGCAAATCAAGTCAGTGTGGGGTCTTTTCGAGCATTTGAATGTACATATGCTGATGACTTATAGCTTAGTTTTGATCAATCACCATTATTTGGTAGATTGAAAAACCAGCAAGACAGGGGAAGCCAACAAAAAAAAACACACACACACATGCACACACAGTAAGTGGAAATGAAAGTTTAAAAGAAGCAAAGCAATGTGGTCATGTATGAGTTAATCTGGTGAAGTAATTGAAAAAGAAAATAGACCTAGGCTTTTAGTGGAAAGTTTTCATCAGGAACAGAAGAAAAGGTGCAACTGAAGAAGACATGGCAGTGAATGGAGAACAAACCTTCCAAATGGGAACCTTTGATGTGGGAGAGGAGGAGCTGGATCCAGAGGGGCGGATATAGGGTGGGGACGCAGGAACAGGAAGAATGACAGAGAGAGGCCTGGTGGAGCCAGAGTGAGAAAGAGCGGGGCGGAAGGTAGCGAAGGACGAGCCAAACTGCGGGACGAGAGACATAGTCATGTCATCAGAGAATGAAAAAGCTGAAAACAGAGATGCAGTGGGGCCACAGGGCCCAACATATGGGAGGGCCCAAAGACCTACAAAAGACACACACGCAGCCACCATTACAAAAGAAAATAAAAAGAAGAAGAAGAAGAAGCAGGGAAAACACAAGCAGTCGTCATCAAATTCACATTCGCAAACTAAGGATACCTTCCCACCTGAGCTTGTTCATGGTTCAGTTTCTGATAAAACTGTGTTTCCAGCGCTGCCAAAGATCCACGACATTACTCGCACTTTTCAATTTTCAGATCACATACACCCCACCAATTTTAAAAATCAAATTCGGCGTTGTCGCCTATTTTTCCATTTCGTATTTTTGATCAGAGTCTAACATTGAAAGTATGAAAAGTAAAGCCTTTTTGGTGTCTGGACAGGCTGTTACAGAGAGGTCAGGGTGTGTGTGGCCAGATTAGAGTATCATAGGAGGCCCTCATCTCCACCTCCAAAGTGTCAAAACGTCTCGCTGCTCGTCCTCCAGGCAAAGCTCTGATCCGCACGCAAGTAAAAAATAACTACAAGCGAGACCAGCTGGAAAAACAAGCAAGCAGACATGAGCTTTGAGAGCACTTTGGCTCCACCCAGTGGCAGTTCTCTTGCTCTTGAAACAGCTTTTTTCTTTTCTTTTTTTTTAATTTGTGCCCTGCACAGGTGAAATTACATGCATAGACCACAGTTTATGTGAATGCAATTAAAGATTGTGTGCATGAATCTGTTTATTGGAGCTCTCTTTTCTCTTTCTTTGAATGAAGGTGAAGGACAGTAAGTGAAAGTGCTCCATGCACAGAGGAAAGTGTTGGCTCGGATCAGGTACTTTTGTGCCTATGGGTGTAAGGTGTACCCCAACAGCTCCATAAACAATTCTACACTTCAAGACAAATGATCAATATTGAATCAGTGCACTGATTCAACCAACACTGCCATGCCATTTTCCTCACCAGCTATTTGTAACTGAGAGGGAGTTGATGGTGTTTGATTCATCACTGCATAATGCTTACGAAAAAAGAAAAAAAACCTTCCCTGCAGGAGATCTCATTAGACCCCCTGAGAACCATCAATGCCAGATTAGTGTTTCTGTTCACAAGTCATTCTCCTGTTGATTTCATAAATCTGTCTACAAAGGCCCTGCCAACACGGTGATTTTAGCAGCATGAGTTGCACATTTCTCACAGTAACTCTGTACAATTATTGGAGTTGTCTCATTTTACAGTGATGGAAATTAAATATTGATGTTGATATGAAAATATATTTCCATCAGAACAGTAAAGATAAAAGCAGGGAGACTGGGGGCAGTTGCAACAGTGTGTATTTCTTCAATCAGGAATTTTTACACCATTTTAATCTGCCTTTTCTTATATTTTATCAGCCACTTTTATCATGTGTTAAACCTATTGTTTCAAGCTGTTACAGCAAGTTTTAACATGCTGTTGCATCTGTCCCTCATTACAACATTGTTTTATTGACTGTTGAAGATTCTTGAACTCCTTAGCGAGATATTTCATTTTGTATTTTAGTAATTGGCTTTAAAACTTATAGCTTTGAGGCCAAAATATAGGGTGACCTACATTTTACCTGCTCTGTGTTTTCACTAGAGAGGAAACAAAGACAGGTTTCTCTTTCTACCTGTTTGAATACGTGTTAGCAGTGCAACATGGGCTCACCTGGTCCGCATGGACGGAGGAGCTATTTACTAATTTGTCTAATCTAACTAATTTGTCCTGTCTATGAAAGACACACACACACACACACACACACACACACACACACACACACACACACACACACACACACACACACACACACA
>JBAMYA010000018.1:20642165-20707324 GCA_037176975.1 Arrhamphus sclerolepis | reverse complement strand
GATAGGCTCCAGCAGACCCCCGTGACCCTGCACAGGACATAGCGGGTATAGATAATGGATGGATGGATGGATGGATAATTAATGTTGTGCATCAGTCATTTTTGCAGATATTACCGCAAAGTATCGTTCTAGCCAACTTGAAGGTGACAAAGAAGAAGTGGCGGCAAGAAATGTCAAAAACGGAGAAGAGCAATCACATTTAATCCACGGTATCCATGTCGACATGATGTGCAGTTACATTTGGAGGTAGGTGCATGTCCAGGTCCAGTCTATGACTATGGCCCACGTTTGTTGAACCATTTACTAGAAGACCTGGGAGACCTGTTTTCATTTTTATTTCATTTTTTCTTTTAAATTAATTTATTTCATCTTTATGCCTTGTATGCCTTGCGCTTTGAGTTGCCTTTGTGGATGAAAAAGTATAAAAGTATAAATCAGCCTTAAAGATGGTGTTTGCTGCATTTGTACTCATATATTTGGAGAAGCTGTGAGTTGGTGAGTGACTCCTTATTTTGTTTTAATAAATATTTCTGATGGTTGGTTGATCTGTTGGTCAGACGTCATCCATAATGTCATAGTTTTGGATAGGCTCCTTCACTTTCACCATAAACTTCATACAACAGATAACAGAGGAAACAACCTGAAGTTTTGCATATAAGTTTATATAAAGTGTAAATGTTTGTCTGCTATCTTTCATTCTGTTTAACACTGTATGTTTCTTTCCATCCAACTTTCACTCTCTTTGCAAATCTGGGTGCGAATCTGCTGGAAAAGCCACAAACCAACAAACATGATGGAGATGTAGATGCACAGAGGTATGAATGCGTCTTTATTTATTTTTCAGTGGGACTGTTGTGGGGAAACAAGGACAGAAAATCTTTTCTCCTCTGATTTGTTCTCAACTGTAAAGCTTCCAGACAGCTGTTGTCAAAATGGAGGAGGAGTTTTGTGTTTTCTGGCAGTCATGGATAATTATGTTAAGCCTACGCAAAGAGTTAAAATATAAGTTGTTGCAGATGAACAAAATTAAGCATCCCATAATGGCAAAGTGTAATGTTGCTGCAGAGCTATCTAATGTTGTTTAGTAACTGTTTTGCATTAAATAGTAAACCTACTGCCAGACAGGAATATAGTGCATTTTGAAGCATTTTCAGAGACAGATACTAAAGAGCTCACATGCTGCATGCTGTATTTGCTCCATTAGAGTTTATGAAAGTGATATCTGAGTGGGATTTCTGTGCTGATAAATCTTGAATGCATTCCTCATAAGCCCCTCAAAGATAACCACATAGTCATACATTAACAAATACCAAGCCATAAACACACACATACGCACTTAAACTGTGTGCCGTTCACATCCAGAAAAGTCCTCCATTCATAATTAACAAATTCTTTCCTCTCGCCTCCTGTTCTACCCAGCAACCATTCATTAAAGCAGAAACACCCTCCCCCGACCATAGACACAAACATACTTAGGATATATAAGTATTCACAGTGCATGCCAACTGGTTTTACAATTTTAGCACTATTTCCAGTTCTGTGTGTCGAGGATTTGATCCACTGTGATCCCAAATCAGTGAGTGGATCTGCACGCTGACACAAGGTGAGATTGAAGCTAATGAGGAAAGAGAGTCGTGATATTTTGTGTCAAAGGTGTCAAAGATGACGTGGGAAAGAAATAAGAGGGGAAGAGTTGCAGGAGAGATGAGCGAGCATGAAGAAGAGAGGGGTTGCCTTGCACATTTTAATGAGCTCGCTGTTCATTGCTGGAGTGAGAACCATGGGACTGGATTTACAGCCAAGTGTGTGTGCGTGTGTGTGTATGTGTGTATGCGTGCGTGTGTTTGATCTCTACATTTATGATGGTTCTCTTCCTGTTTGCCTAGTACTACCAGTCCTCTCAGACTCCACAGGAGATCAACAACTGGATGAGAGCACACACTGCCCACATCTGGAGCTACTGAGCATGCAGGTCTCCTTTAATTTGCAGTCATTGGAAACCACAATGTTTCAGCATTTTACGAGAGTCAAAAGAGGACAACCAAGGCTCAAACATAATTAGTCTGACTTATCTGATCATGCATATTTCACATGAAGCTGAAATTGTAATGTCAATTAAATGCTGTTGTTTGTATAACGCATTTTACACATTAAATAAATGAGTTTCATGCCTGCATTGCAGCAACCACTTTTCTTTCAGTCCATACATAAAAGATCACAGAGGCTTCTGCCAGGCAAAGACATTTATAGTTGTGCATCTCTGAGAACAAACTGAAAATTTGCAGCAAACCTTTCTGAAATATAAAACACAGCACTTTTATTTTAAGGTGAAGTAATCCAAAGCATCTGCCTTAGATTGTGTGAAGGACCATCATGGTACAGACTCCACTGGCAGCCCAGTCTCCAGGAAAACATGCTGTTACTCAACATTTCTGGAAACTAAAATCATCTATCATATGTACATTCTTCAGCCACAGTTGCAACGTGTCTCTCATCCTATATTGAAGGTTTGTGAGAAGCCTTTGTGTATGAGAACAACATTTTAAGGCTAAACCATTTTATTTACAACCCTTAACCCACATAATTCATTGCTTCTATACATCCAGGATATTGTCTTTGGGGAAGCGAAGTACAATATGAGCAGTGTAGACATTACATGTAATCTTAGTTTCCTCGTCATGTAAAATGTGCTTTCAGGTCTGCTGTAGCAGACCTTTAAATCAGTTAATCCTCAAACTGAAATGATCAGTTAGTAGCATCAGATTATGATAGAGAAGAACATTAAAAGTACTGAAAGCTCTGAAAGCTCCCTTATTAAAACTGTTAAATATCCCAGCCTACTCAGAAACATTCAAAGCCATGACAGTGGCAGTTCACAAGCATTACCACTGGAGTGCTCTCACATCTCCTCAGGCCTTTTTCTCATATTTCTCCTGTTTGGGAAACATGTCCAGCTTTTCACGTTTATCTGGCTGCAGTTAATACTGTAATAGGAAGGTGACAAGGGCTCACTCAGGTACTATCATTAATGATTCCATGTCATTTTTTACCATATAATTATATTTTTGTATAAAGCAATGTATATGCAGTTGATCTGGTGCATCTCTACTGGTTAAAGCAACCACTTTGATCCAACAGAAAGAACAGACCACATGTAGCATCAGTAACGTCAGCTGACGAATGAAATGAGTCCAACATGGACAGATGTGTGTGCAGACTAGGTTGTAAAATAAATGATTTCAAGTCATTCTCACTATATAATGTAAAGTATAATACTGTTATACTGCTATTATTTTTGACTACACCATGGATGGGGTGAGCTGCGTAATGAAGATGTGTGTGGTCTACCCATCAATGTCACCAGCTGGAACCAATACAATACCTGTGATTACTGCATTATTTGATGTGGGACTAGCTGCTGATGAAAAAAGAAAAAGAAAAAAGACATGTTTTTTTTTCTTTTGAAATGAACGTGTTATAGTCTGAACAGAAAAACTGTGGGCTTTCCCTGTCAACAGCAAAAAATCTTCTCTTACTCGTCTCCTGGTAACCGACAGGTTTGTTACAGTTTCCATGAGAGTGCAGATCTTGACCTGTTGCTAAGGTGGGAATCAGAACATTTGTTGCTAAGGTCAAATTGTCTGTTGCCACGGAAACAAATGTCTGAGCTGGGCTGCAAGAGAGAGGGAGGGATCGACTGGGGAACAGAGGGAAAACTACACACACACACACACACACACACAGACAGACACAGAGACAAACATTCACACAGAGAATCCTCTCTGTGAAAACTGGATGAGGGCTGAGAGTGGTGGGAACAGGAGCAGAGAGACCGGCACACATACCATGATTACATAACTTCATTATCTAGATTAGCCCAGTTTCTTAAAGTCCAGCAGCCATGCAGCACAGCAAGAGATAGAATGTGCAAGAAACCTTTAAAAAGAAAAAAAAAAACTGTCATGCTTTTGGTGTGTGTGTGTTTATATGTGTGTCAGTACACTGTAAAGTGACGGCACCCCAACCTGGAGTTATGCCTGGGATTACGTTCCAGCTCCACATATAGATCCAGTTTATTCTGAGGAGCAGCATCACATTCACCGGAAAATCACTGAGCCTCTTCTGCTCTCTAATGATAGCATCTCACTCTCTTTCCTTGCCTCGGGCTTCTTCTGGCCGTCCCACCAGTGCATATCCATAGCAACTATTATCTGTAATCTTGCAGAATGATTTGTCGGCCCCTGGCTTTCCTTTACTTGTGCAATGCAAGAAAACATACAACTGAATAGGTGACTGGGCTCCTTTTCTTCACGTCATGTTTCCTGGCTCTTTTTTGTTCTGGGACAACAGATGCATTTTGTTCAGCAAAGTCAAAGTTTAAACTCTAAAAGAGGAAGAGAAACGCATAAACTTAAGTTAAGGACAGCTGTTCTGCTGCTATTGATATGTAAAATGATTGTTCATACAGAAAGTCAAGACACAGGGTGGGAAAGAGCCACTATTTGGGACTTGAAAGTCATTGAACCTGGTATGTAAGCTGTTCATCGGGTAAAAGAGAGGAGAACTGAAACTTGATATTTATTGCTGTGAGCCAGAGGGACAAAGTGAATAATCGTCCATCTTAACAAAATAATTACCAAAATCCTTAAACTGAATATCTTAATAACGGAGAAACAGCAGAGTTGTTAAAAGCAGAAAAATGTGTAAAGCAGGTTGACACCAGACAGGTGATCAGTCTCAGTTCTGCATGGTATCCATGGTGGGAGCATTCCTTCAAAATCCTGCTCCATGTCTGCAGGATGACATCATTGTTTAAATCACAATGATGCTTTTGACCTCTGGTTTTCTAACATTCCAGAGGTGCTTCTTTGTACATAAAGCTGGTGACAGGTGTCGCTGAAGCCCAGAGAGCTCAACACACGCTCATGAAACCACTGGAGGTGTGAGTTGCAAGATATGGTCCTTTTTTTTTTACACAGGAAGTGCCAACTTTGTAAATTGTGACCTTGAAGCAATAAAATGGTCACCATTTCTGATCTTCTGCTACTGTTGCAGTCCCTCTTTGCCTGCAGTCTGATGCATAAAGATAACATACACACAAAGGACAATCCATGCATCTTTACCAACACACAATCTGATAGTTTTAAAGGGGAACTATACATGGAGAATACACATCTGACAACATTTTTCAGATTATGCATACTTAATCTGGATTTAGGCCTCAAATGACACAACATACATTACTATATACATATATACAGTATGCATATGCTGTATGGGTAATATGGAAGCTGTTCCCATCAGGGATTAATAAGGTATTATGGAACTGAATTTAATGTAGTATAATTTAATTGTTTCTGCTTTAAATAACTGCAGTTGTGTGTAATGGTGTGTAATGATGCCCGCTGGTGTTAATGAAGGATTTGCTAATGTGACTTTCTGAACTAGCACTTAAAGATGTGCAAGATGATTGTTTGCTTGTGCGCTGCTTCAGCTTCCAAAGGCAGTGCACAGTGTGAAAACAGGCAGCGTACCATCCTACACAGGCTCTGTGTTCAGCCATTTCAGATGAAGCAGCAGTACTCTTCCCATCTGGATACTGTCCTCTGGTTTACGGTGACTTTTTTTTCCCTTCCAGTTGAATATTTGTCTGCACATTTCTGCCTTGGTTCATGAACAGCTTTTTCTCTGAAACTGAACAGTTTCAGAGTATTCTGTTTGCACAATGGCTCCTCATTGGCCTTTCTTTTTCTTTGGGCATCATTCATCAATCATACATCATACATCAATCCATCTGACGTCATGTATAGCTGCAGTACGTGGACAGAATTCATCATCAGCAGGTGTGCAGACCTCTATAAAAACAGATGCAGTGTGCCGTAGCATTCAAGAATATTAGCAATGATCTTTGAGAAGCAATTATTGCCCCATGTTAACCTGAGAAGAGTTACAAAAAGCATTTCCCAAATGTGTGAAGTTAATCATCTACTGGGAGAACGATTATTCATAATAACATTTGAGAAAGCTGCCAATCTTCCCTGGAGTGGACGTCTCAGCTAAATTGCCCAAATTAGATCACGAAATACAAAAAACCGCAGGAGCTACATCTCAGACCTTACAGGCCTCTCTGAACATGTTAAATGTTAGAGTCCATGACGACACGATGAGGAGAAGACTGAACAAGTACGGCTGTTCAGAAATGTTGCCAGTAAAAAGCCTCTTCTTCCTGAAAAGAACAAGGAAGCATGACTGACGCTCGCAAAACTGTTTTCAAACTAGCCAATGAACAATGTCCAAGGAGGAGTTGCTGTGCCTTAATGCCCAGAGTCAACAACCTTTCAGCAGAACCAGTTCAGACCAGCTGTGATGAACAACCGGTTATTGGAGGGTTATCTGAAGTCTGCTACAATGATTGATACAGATCATTTTTGCATCCAGTGACTTCTGTTTTGTAGCAACCAGTCAGAATTAAAACTTTTCATATTTATACTTTTGTAACATGTACTGGTGAATGAACGTCTCATGAAACTGAAAAGTTACATAAATTTAACAAACCTATGATTGCGCTTAAAGAGGAAGACTTTTCTGAACTGAAAAGCCCGCTTTGCCACTTTGTTTGCTCAGATTTGCAGGGCTCTGTTACGTCACACAACCAGCTCATGGAAGAACTATCCAGACTCCCTCTCTTTATCTCCTTTAATAAACTGTAAAAAATACTACATTAAAATATGATGTGAAAGCTTGTTCTGCCTTGAAGAATGAATTGCAGTCAGAAGTAGTTGGTTAGATTGTAAATCAGCTACAAGCTTTAGCAGATTGTGTTTGATGTATATCCAGTCAGCTGGCACTTACATGGATCACAGAGTTTAATCATGAGGTCAGAACACCCACAAATGATGACAAAATTAAAAAGAATTAGTGGCGAGCATTTTAGTCGGTGATCAGGAGGAAGAGGAGCATGCAGTTAAGGTTGTTGGTGCTTTTTTCTTTTTTTGTCTTAGATGGCATATCAAGGAGAAGGAGATGATGCCCGAGCAGGTGAGGCTGGAGTTGCCACGGTTACAGATATCTGCAGCAACACCCCCTCTATTCCCCTGATGCCAGCATCTCTGCAGTGACACAGCAACAATAGTTGCTGGGAGGTGCGTGGTTAGACCAAAAGCAAGCTAGAACGAAGGAGACAAAGAGACGTGGAGAGGGACGACAGTTTAAAGAGTGGAAGACGGGCAGATGCGGAGAAACTGCGGTAGAAGCGATACCTGATAAAGCAGAATTATTCATGAGGCCTAGATATTCCTCTCACCATGAAGCCAGACTGTGTTTTCCAGACAAGTAGTCAGCCAGCCACCCTGCTAAAACAAGCCAGATCTGATACAATAACATCTAAAGCAAACTTCCAATACCACACGCTGAAGGAATGCATTACAGTATAAAACATAATACTGAAACAACAAACCGCAACAGGCCATTGTTTTAGGGAGAAAACTGCTGCAAAGGATGCTTGTCTCATCAGCATTACCAATCAATAATATAACCAATAATGTGCACTGCAAATTATGAGTGATGTATCTGGTAATATTCTAAAAAAAACAGTTAAAACCTTGAAAACTTAATTCGTCAACATGAACCTCGGGGTTACGTCATCGCAGCTTAAAAGTCTAAAACTGCTGGTCTGTGAGTTTACCTGTCAGCCTTCTGCTCGGATTAGGCAGCGCCCGGGTTGTAATTGACAGATCTATTTTAAGACGGCTATGGACCGTAGAGGAGTCTATCTCATGCAAGAAAAACAGCAGAACTTCAGAAAAAGTCAGCAACCACAACCCATTCTGTGCTGTGTCTTGTTCATGTTTCCTGGAGTTAAACTTCAACAAGACAACAGCAGAACAGCACAGATGAAAACACACCAACCCTAGGACCTTCCAGATTTGACCTGCAACCCCCACTGGAGTGATGACGTCAGCTGTCATCGTCTGAGAGCATGTCTTCCTTCTAAACTCCTGTTGCCATGGTGCCAGGGGGCTAAGCCTGACGAGGAAAGCTAAACTGACACTCTTCCTGTTTTTCAGTACCACTGCAAGTTTTACATAGTTTTGATTTCTGACAAAGATTGACAATCCTAATCTTTCTCATTTTATGAAGAAATCCTGCCTTGTCAAGTATCACGCTCAATCCTGCTGCTCATCCGACTCCGTCCTCGGCGACCCGACCCGCTGATGAGTGTGACCCAGACTGTCTGCTGTGATGAACCTGAACAATCGATGTTCTGGTCCAGTCAGGTTGATTTCCATGGCCAGTAAGATCCTCTGCCAGTGGCACGGCATTAAAAAAACCTTCAAGGGCTGTTGTGTAGCTCAGCGGTTAGCACTGACACTTCCCAGTAGGAAGGTTCAGAAGGGGTCTCAGTTCTACTGGTTCTTCATGTTCGCCCTGCAAAAACATTACAAACACGCATGGCGGTGCAAAATTCCACCAACGCTTCACTTCCATAAACTATAATGTAATTTGATTTATAGGAGTAATTGCTGTTTTAACCTGTACAGCACTTTGGTCAACCTCAGTAGTTTTAAAATGTGCTCTATAAATAAAGTTTGAGTTGAGTAATTATAGAAGTAAACTGGTCCATTAAATAAATTGATCTAGTAAATGTGTGTGCGGCGGTGAGAGAAAGCTGCTTGCGTTGTAAAAGTGCCTTGAGTGGTCACAACTACCAAGCAATAAAAAATAAAAAAAATTTCTTGTGCCTATTTGTAGTCATTGTTGCAATCAATTAAAAAAATACAAAATAAAAAATACAGATGTTACAGGACAAAGGTAAATCCTCCACAGTAAAGCAGAATCACATCAAAACCTGATAAATATGTTTCTGAAATAAGTCACATTAACTTTTGCTGGTCATCCTGCTCCATCACTGTAATAAAACCTGAGTTTATGAAATTGACTGCGTCTAGCCAGTCGGTTAATTTAGCTCCTCTTAACTGTGACTGACTGAGGAGGCTGATAACATGACGTCATGCAGGGGTTCATGGTTGCAGAACCACATCACAAAAGGCATGTGGTGACTGAATATGTTTCTCTGATATCATTCTTTTTCCTTTTTCCTCTAAGCCGTATAAGGAAGGATTTGCTGGGTGGTCGGCTCATTCTTGCTGGTTTCTGTGTTGGGAAGTCTCTAAGCCATATGACAAGACTGTCCAGAAGAAGAGACACTGGCTTGTTTTCCTACAGCTGTCCCACCTGGAAGCTGCTGACCTGTGCTCGGTACACAAAGCCAGAGTCAACGCTTCACTCTTTGTTTGAAGACTTGGGAAACTTGTGAAACTGTCCACCTGTAGAGCCACTGGCACCACATAGAAACATCAGTGGAGGTACAGCTGGAGCAGCAGGAGGACAAGCACAGCAAGTTACTGGTGCTGTTGTTGCCAAGGCTCCTCTCCGTAATGTAATGTACAGCGGCGTCTCTGCCAAGCTTTAAATACGCCTCAAACTAAAACAGGCATGAAAAGTAGGCCACTTAGATAAGATCAAGCAATTAAAGTACTTAAAAAACGCAACAAAAATATGTTTATTCTTGAAAATTCCACCACATCATGGTAGAAGATCCAGCATTTAGCAGGTTACCAGTATGGAAGAAAATACACATCCAAATATGATGCATTTTTAAATCTGATGCAGCAGGCTTTAAAAAGAAAGTTTAAGGGTACAATTATTATATTTTATGGTAAATGTGTTGTAGTAGAAGTGCTGTTGAAGAGTACTGTAAACAAAACTAGGTCAAAGGTCAGAGCCAAAAAGCTCGTCTTCAGAATGGCAGCAGGCTGTGATTTCATTACAGTTTTAGTGATATCAAGTAAAACTCTGCCTTAGTTCTCTGTCTTTGTGCAGCTACTTCTCTTCCTCTCTGTCTCCATAAAAGCCACACATAAATTGGTGTCTCAGAGAGAGCTGTGCGGTTTTCCTGCCATGTGGGAATAACCATCCAAGCAACTCAACGTGTCAAAGCACAAACTTGAAAGTGCAGACACAACAAAACCACGTGCGGTCTTCCCTGGTTACACAGCTATTTTCTTTTTCCAATACTTACAACTTAACAGTCATCAGCTCTCTCCGTGATGCACTGAACCTTCTGATTCTTAGCTGCTGACTCCTTGCCTAACAATAATAACTACAGCTAATAAATACAGCTCTGACGTTTTAGGAACTGGCTGATTTCACAGCCTTTCACACCCGACAAACACACTCTAGTTTCAGCAGAAGCTCTGAGGATGCTCCAGGAGAAGCAGGCTGACAAACAATGACATCAGAGAACTTATTTTAACATTATAGAGCGAGTCCGCTGCCAGATAACTTCCTCCCTCATAAAAAGGACAAGCACAGATGTGCACACGTGTCCTCAGTCCCACGGCCTGTCCGACATAAAAAAGATCCATGATAATATAGAGCTGAAAGTGCTGGTGCAATGGTTTATAGACGTTAGAGTTTACCATTACACACACACGCTGATCACCAACACACTTAAAGTTACATGAAAATATAAACTGAAATACGTCTATGCAATCACTCCCTGGAGAATGGACGTCCAGACAGGACGTATTTAGGGAAAAATCATGGGTTAGTGCCGAAGCACAGTTTCTGACGCTCAAAATATTACCCCACAGAGTGAAAGCAGCCTGTGCAGCTTCACTGACGTTATTCAGGAAACTGAAGAAAAAAGAATAACAGGAGTTTAGCAGGACTTGATAAAAGGACTTGAGAGGCTTTTTCCTGGATCGGTCTCCATGTTTCTGTGTGCTAGGAGACTACAGACTCTGCAGTTTCAACATGACCTCCTGGGCTGAGAAAATGGATAAGTAGATCGGTAAAATAATCATGCTTTATTCTGTTTAGTCCCAATTTTGATGAGTGCTACTATTTATAGTGACTGGATGACCTATATTTGCGATGGTAAAAATTTGACTATATTTGGTCCTCATTTTGGGTTTGCTTCTGCTCAAAGGGCTGTCCCTAACATCACATCATGGTGTATTAAAAGCAGCACTGATGATAATATGAAGGAAGACGGGTGACGGTAAGCAGTCTCAAAGATGCAAAACAATCCGTACCAGCTCCAGGAATCATCACCTGCATCAGTGACACTTCTAAATACATCCTGAAACTCAAACCCCACGCTCCTGTTTCATACTCATTTCACTCTGATCCAACAATTCTGACTCTGAAACAGAATGAATTAAAAGGATCTGAGCAGCTGGACACCACTGTATTGATCTGACATTTCATCATTCATCAATTATTGTATATTTTCAACATTACATACTAATATAACTGAAAACCAGACATTGAGGACGGTTGGAAAAAGAACCTTGCATATTGATTGTAATCTGGCAAGAAAGTGGAATATTTGAAAGCAAACTGCTGCTTGATGTTGGTGTAGGCAGAGTTTCTTCCTTTGGTACCAGCTGTTACATGGCTGATTTTGTGAGCTGTCTGCACCAACTACTCTCTCGAGGCTACATGACAAATGATCTTAAAGGGCTCTCTCTGCTCTACCAAATGCATGCAAAAGCTTTCTTCATTGAGATTATGAGCTGAAAAACTGTATTCACTGCGCAATTCCCTCAAGTTGCTCTTAAAGCAGCTCATTAAGCATTCCTAAACACAGGCTTTGAAAAAGACGTAAAATTCTTATCTATACATTCTTAAAATACCTGCTCAGTGAGTCATGCATTCGAGTCCAAAGTGATCTTTTTTCCCTTGAAATAACAGTAGATGTTTGCCAGGAAAATTAGATATTCCAAAAATGGCCCCGAAACAGGACATACACTTCTTTTCTGCAGTAGATAAACTCAAAATAAAAGCACACCATAGAAACAGCTGTACGTTTTGGAAATGACACACCAGACAGATCAGATATAAGAGTTTCGATTTCTGATTTGTTTGCAGCAAATCTTTGCAGAAATTAGCTTCAGCTGGAACATGAACCATATTTCTCCCCGAGTCCCCAGTGTAGCACAAATAACATGTCCAGCAGAAAGGTTTAACCTGCAGTAACGTGTTCTTCTGAGGTCATGTTTTATGGAGTTCAAATAAATAAATTCTGTATTCAGCGCATCAACCCTGGGTAGATTTCTAAATTTATAAAACCTTAAACCAGAAAAGGTTGGGATACGTAAAATGCATATAAAGAATTTTACTTTATTTATGTATTTTTACTGTGTTTTTGTATTTCTTCTCAGACAGTATGAACCAAAGATAGCTCATGTTTCTTTTCTCATCAACTTCATTTCATTTGTTTAAATATGTCCATTTTTGCAGTTCACACCTGCAACACATTCCAAAATAATTGGTTACGGGGTTATTTAGAGCTTGTAAGAAGTTGAAACGAAAGAAGAAAAAAAAAAGGATGTTAATTCAAAAAAGCATGACTGAAAAATATGGCATCAATTCAGAGCCTGATGTGTTGCAAACCAAAACCCAGAATCTGAAGCCAAGAAATCTAAATCTGTAACCGAGATATTTCTGAATGACACTTTTCCTTTTTGCAGTCACAATTCTGAAATGAGTGTCAAATCAGAGCCATGTCAATCAAGAGCACTGGAGACAGGACATCAGTGAGATCTAGCAGCTCATTGGCTGCTGAATGACTCAGCACTTTATATGTCGATGTACCAAGATGATGTGCTGATAAATGCGGTGGGGATTTTATCTCAGACCCCTCTATTTACTCTCCTTTTTTTCTTTTTTTGACACAACTGGCAACAATTCTAGCTACTTTTTCTTGTGTCATTGGGGACTTTTGGGGACTGATGTGCAATCACTACTCCTTTCAACGTAAAAAAAGGTGTATAAATCATCAGGCTATGAAGTGATGCCATCGAGGAAGAGGAAGGGTGTGGGCACTAGAAGGACCTGTCTGCGCCGCTGATCCGTCCCCAGTAGAGAACGTTGAGAATTCTTAGATGTAACATGTGAAAACAGTGACCCTGCACAGTCGTACCCTGTCAGAGGTATTTGCAGGAATAATTGGACAAAAGAGACACTCTCATCACTTGGCTTCCTCAGTGGCAGAATGCTTTTTAATTGCTGTGAGAAGGAACAGCAACTTGGTTCACACACACACACACACACACACACACACACACACATATTGGACAAAACCCTCAGGCTAACTGTTCACAGTGGACTTCAAACAGGCCGATGGGCATGTGGAGCAAAACTCTGAAGCATAATAACATATTTGACATACATGCCTGCACCCTGAGTGGGAGGGACGTTCCCAGTTTCTACTGCATGACCATTTATCTGCAAACATTTTATCATCGCATATGCTTTTGTGCATTAACGGTATGAAGGCACACTCTCACACCAAATAACAACATTCACGTGTTAAACTGCACATTATGTTAAACATGCATTCTACAGATGGCACTTTAACATGCAGCATGCCATGTGCATGGACACATGAAGTGTATGAGCTCCCCTGTGGCATAAAAATGTGTGTTGGTGTGTGTGTTTGTGTGTGTGCGTGTGTGTGTCAGCCCGTCAGAGAGATGCTTAAACCCATGTAGGTGACCATGAATGCATATTAACCCTTAAAGCAAGTATACTAATGCTAATCTTGGGCTAACACAGTCCTCAGTGTCTGGCCAACCAGCTTGTGGTCCTCTGGTGTTAACATTCATAACTGTACATTTAGCGTAGCAGCATACGCGTTTGAGCTGTACCATCAGACCAGAGGCTTGTCTGTGCTGAGTCACACACTGCAGTAGTCTAAATATAGAATGTGAGTATTGTGGTCTTGGTGTCATACATGCTCATCTGCCTCTGTGCACACTCTTGGCCCCCCCATGGGAAAAGTAAAAAAAAACAAAAAAAAAACACATTACAGTGGAAAGAAATGAAGGAAAATAAGCCAGTAACATTTAAACATACATGTAGTGCGTAAGCTGCTTATCTGACTTGCAGGCCGAGTTTTGTGGATACATGACTATTTAGACAGAAATCCCACAAAACATGACTCATTGGGATCTTTGTGCATGTTTGTGTGTGTTACTGTTGCCATGGTAACGCACCCAATGGGAGAGCTGCTGAGCACAGAGAGGGGGATAACAGGTAGATTTAAAAAAAAAAAAAGAATGAAGCCATTACTTTGCGTGTAAATGTTTTATCTGGCAGCACAAGCACAATATAACATGTTACAAACATGTAAAAGATTAAAAAAAAGCTGATTTACCGACTCATGAAAAAAAAAAAAGCTTAATTATGGCAAAAATGAGCAACAGCTGTGTTCCTACATGTGGGAAACATATTAAGATCTGATGCTAGGAATCAGTTTAATTCATCCTAACTGAAAGAATTCAGACAAATGGCAGCTGTTTAACTGTAGCTGTTGTACGGTTCTCCTCCTGTTGATCACCTGAAGCCCTTTCTGAGGCCTGCGACGTCCTCAGAAGCACAGCAGTAAAAATGTGTGCGTGTACAGCTGAGCCAGCAGCAGCCACGCCAGTTATCACGCCTGGCTGATGACTGTTAATACTGCGGATTAACACCTCACTCGCTCCGACTCGGAGCGCACACGTGCACGCGCACGCTAATTTACCAGGTTCTGCAGGTTACCAAGTTATGCAGGTGTTGGCTTCATGTTTCTCAATTTCTATTCAAGTTATTCACACTTTAATAACAACAACAACAACAACAAAATCCAAGAAAATAAAGCTCAAAAGACACACTCACACGCGTTTGCTCGCATGCATAGCAGTCCTCAACCAGATTAAACAGGACTGGCCCGAGAGCAGCAACTCACTCAGCTCAACTTCCTATGCTCACTGAATGAGTGAACTGCGTGTGTGTGTGTGTGTGTGTTTGTGTCCAACAGAGGAGGGCTTGTGTTGTTGACCTCAGGGACAATTCTACTATGTGACATCAGGAAATGTCCATAGAGAGCTGCCAGAGACAGAGACGGGGATGCAGGAAAGGACCGGACTAAAGAATTGTGGGAGAAAGCACTTGATGGGGGAAACGTGTTGGGAAGTACGAGAGTGCACACAGTGAAGAGAAAGGAGGGGAAAGGAAAGCAGCATTTAAACTTAGAGCAGGAAAGACAGATGGGAGACGAGAGTGGGAGCGAGAAGATAAATAGATGCACACTGTTGCTGAGGCTTAATTAAAGACAATTATGTTGTTTTGTAGCCCTCAACAGCAACAGGCATATCAGCCATGCCCTACTTAGTAGTGCCTTGGCATTCAAGAATGAAGAAGGTTCTAAAATAAAACTTCATTTTTACTCCTGACACGTGGTGGGATGCTGAAATAATTATCACAACCATTCATCACACTTGAAATGACAAATGTACAGAAATGCCATGTAAACTCAGCCGTCAGACACGTTTATTATAAAAGTATTGAAATGTTAAACTGTCAGAAACTAGAAACCAAAGTTACTTAAGATCAATAAAAACTGAACAAATGAATAAATGAACAAAAACTATAACATAAGCTTTAATAAGGTTGCAATAAAGTTTCTTTTTTTTTAAAGTAATGTTAAGACAACTTAGAATAGTTTTCTGTTTGTTTGTTTGTTTGTTTGTTTTTTTTAATGATGACAAAAATTAAATATTGTATTTTGAAGCAATTGAAGTAAAAAAAAGAAAAAAAAAAAAAAAGAACAAAACCTGACATTTCATACTGGAATAACCTTTACTCATTCAGAAAATAAATAAATAAATGTCTGGTAAGTGTCCAGCTGAGTCAGCACTTATTCTTTTACAGCGTGGGAACAGTTGCAGATATTAGTTATTGACAAAAAACTGCTTTTAGACCAGAAGCAAAGCAGGTTTTTATGTTTATAAAATATTTCTCCTCATAAACACACAATGCAAAACACATGAAATACTGTTCTTACGTCGTTTACGCATCCTTGCACATTAAAATATCAAAGAGATTAGAGTCCATTTTTTTGCTGCTTCTCACATCAAAATCAGCACATTAAGTTTAAAATGTTTATAATGTTTTTCACGATTAGCTTCAGCACTCGCAGTGACGTTATGCTACAACGGATTCCATAGTCTCAAATATGCCGTACAATACGGTACAATTCATATACGGCATTTTTTTAAATTAAAGATGTTGAGATTTCGCTGAGAAAAATGGCAAGAATTTTGCAGAAAAAAGTGTTAAAGTTAATATGAAGCAGGAGAATCCTATCAACTTTACATTTTGTTAATTTTGGCCTGGATTATGAATGTTTATTAGAGGGAGTGCGGTATTCTGTAACTGTGTTTAAACATTTGTGCTTCAGCCTCTAACTCAGATCATAACTGACATGGATTTCTCTCTTCTCTTTTTTGCCCTTGATTGACTTGTTGGTTATGAATCTCCAAAATGACACTTGCATTTAGTGTTTTTATTAACTCTCAAACAGAACCATTTTTAATTGCCTGGTGTCTTATGAAACCTGGAGCAAGGAAATGTGGTCTGTCAGCTACCACAAATGAATACAAATAAGATCATCAGCTGATTTATGCTCACTGTTGCCCATTTATGTAGGTTACTGGTGTAAAACCTTTGTCTGCATCATCATATATTCAAACAAAAGACTCAGTTGTTGAGTAGCATGCTATCTGTGAATGACAATTAAGCCATCTTCCTCAGATTTCTCTTCTCTTGGCAACAACATGGCTATTTTTTTCTCTGCCACCACTTCCGTGCCTCTTTCAGTCACACTCTCTCTTTCTCTCTCCTTGTTGCTGGGCAACCACGCTCGTAAATGTGATCCCACTTGCGTGCGATTGGCTGATGGTATGGACAGATCCATGTCAGAGACAGAGAGAGAAAATAAAGTGGACACATATATCACACATAGGAGAAACACTCAGAAGCTATTTGATATTTTTGCCTGTACGACGGTGCTCACAGACGCTTAGTATGCGTTGCACAGTGTCTACATGTCTCCACACACATGCCTGAGCGTAAATGTGTGGTTGTTCCGGTGTTTGTGAGTAACACTATAAAAGAGAAGGTGGTCTTTGAAGGGAGCGCCATGCTGTGAGCTGAATAAGGGTACGCGCCCTCGCAGATGTGCCAGAGTTTGTTTGCATGTGCTGTTTCTGTGTATTATTTGTGTGCAAGGAGGCACTTTTCTCTCCATATCTGCCCTTAAACTCTGCCCCACCTCGCACATATGAACTCAGGAAACTAGTTTTGAAACCAAGCCAATGACTGAAACATCCATCCATGCATACATCCATTCATACATACATACATCCATCCATACATCCATCCATCCATCCATCCATCCATCCATGCAGCCATCCATCCATGCATCCATCCATCAATCCATCCATCCATTCATCCATCTATGCATCCATCCATCCATCATCCATCCATCCATGCATACATACATCCATCTATCCATTCATCCATCCATCCATCCATCCATCCATGCATCCATCCATCCATCATCCATCCATCCATGCATACATACATCCATCTATCCATTCATCCATCCATGCATCCATGCATCCATCCATCCATCCATCCATCATCCATCATCCATCCATCCATCCATCCATCCATCGCTCTTATTCCAGCGCAGTCTTAGGATCTGCTGGAGCTTATCCCAGCTCTCTTTGGGATGCTGACCCGTCTTTCCTAACAGATTTGTCAGCTCCGTTGGAACAATAAAGCACGACAGACAATTCTACATGATCTCTGCAGGAATCGGAAATTGAAAAAAAAAAAAAAAAAGAAGAAGAAGAAGAACATTTAATTGGATGGACATTTAGTGCACAAGTGATAAACTTTGTAAAACTGGCTTCAAAAAATTGAAAAAATGCAATTAAAAAATCTACAAACTTAGTCTCTTTTGTAACTTTGGGCCATACATTGATGTGAAGAGTATATAAAATGCAAAGCATACCATATACAAACATTTCAACATCATATTTGATCATATGTTCACCTAAAGAGCTTTGTGCTTTCTGCAGAGAAGATGCATGATGGAGGCAGCAGTTAGGTGTCAGCTGCATATTGAGATAATTAAGACTACTGACTATTTATGTAATGCATTTACAACTTTATATTATTGTGGAAAGTTTTCCACTCAAAAAGTTGTATGTACCCCCCACCCCGTCCCTCTACTTACAGTACAGTGTAAAGTGTTTCAACAAATCTTGAAAGTTGCTTTACTCAGGGTTTAAATATTTACGAATAGATCTCTGAAGCACAAAAAAAGATTAACAACTGCTGGAGATTTTCTTTTTTTATACTTTACTATCTCAAATTGTTTATTCTTTGACTTAGGAGGAAATTTACCTGGAACATACTGAATGCTAGCATACTTCTGAAAATGAGCATAAGCAAGCCTCCATTTGGTTTATCTGCATTTGTTTGTTTTATTTCTTTTTTTTTTTTTTTAGTTCTGAGGTGGTAGCAAGCTCAGAAAGCTGCGTACAGCTAAAGCTTTGACTGAAGGTCATAGTCTGAGCTGGTGCAACGGCACAAACCCATCATTGAAGGCTTCCTCACATTTTCCCACAACAGCTCTCTGTCTGCTCTCAGTCCTTTTTGTTGGTTTCCTCTCAAGCATGGAGTCCTCTGTCTTATCACACAATCATCACTGCGTTCTGCAACAATCATCAGCTGCTGATTCCCATTAAGAAACAACCGTTATTTCTCCACACAGCATCGTGCTGCTTTGGAGATGCACGAATTACTGCTCCTTTTTGCTGTTTTTGTTTTTAATGTGCTGTGTGGAGCAGTTTTAAACATCAACAAACTGTTTAGGAATTAAATTCCTTCCTTGGTGAGACTACTATAAAAGCACGTGACAGCAGCTAGGATGGCCAGATAACGTCGGCGATGCGATTTTTAAAATCAAGACCACATTTCCCATAAAGTTCACTGCTTCCTGCGCCCCCCACCTCCTTTCCTACAGCTTCAATGAGAACGATAAAAACGTTGCAAATGAGTTTTCCAGCCTGTTTTCCTTCGCCTGCAGCATCTGCATCTGAGATAGGCCTGAACCTTGTTCCTACTTGCAGAAAAACAGTCAGTCTTGCTTCTTTCATACGTTGGAGAACATTTTCCATCATTAAGTGTGTAGAATGGCCAAGGTTTGCTTATTTACATGGGCACATGCAAACGTGTATGTGTGTGTGCATTAATAAGATTTATGATATTCATTATGAAACCCTGAATTTGAATGCAGGCAACCTGGCAATAAAATCACCAGACAGTGTGTACCATCAAATCACTTTTAGGGAAAAAAAGGGATAAATAAGAGCATCCTCCTCTATATCGCTATCCCTCAGACATGCAAAACACACACACGTGCACAAATTCAAGCACACACGGGGGTGCTTTATTACTCCACACTGTGCCAAGAAGTGCTTTGTGAGCGTCCCGGGACTGACCCAGGTTTTACTGCTGCTACTGTGGGAAAAGACTAGAGAGCGAAGATAAAAGGATTCATCACCATCATCATCGTTATAGGAGCAACAACGGCACAGTTTAGAACATTAAGAGGTTTTTGTTACAGAATAGAGCTATAGAATAACTGTTTTTCTATAGCACTGAGCAGAAAAGTATATTTAGAGCTCATCAGTAACCCACAGATACGTCACCCTGACAGACAGGAATGAACCTGATCTCATGTGCTTCGCAGAGAAGTGCTGCAGATTACTCATTTCATTTTCATCGAGGAGTGTTTTGCTGATTTCCAACGATAAGTTCTACCACGTATCATACAGAAGGTCATCAAAAACATTAGTTAGTCAGCTGAGAGGCCATTTATATTTATTTTAAATGTGCCTGAGAAACAATAACAGATACATCATATTGCTTTGCTGACTTTTATTCCTGTCTTTATGTAAAAATTAGTCAGAAAACAAATTCATCGCATGAATCCATTGTTATTCAACTATTATTGTGACACGTACAACTTAAAGAATACTTCAGACTGTACTTCCAACGGGGCTATTTAAAGATTTGATTGACAGCAGTGATTCTCTGGTGGGTCACAGGCTTTTGACTGAGCAAAATGTGATATTTATGTTCATGCTGTGTAGCGCTGTCTATTCACAGTCCTTAACAATCGGTGGCATTAATGCAGCGTACTACTAATTGACATCCGCAATGTCACAGCATAGAATAAGACGCAAAAACAAGCATGACATTAGATATGGATTTTCTTTGACTGAAGACAAAAATCTGTGTGTAACAAGGCCGTGATTTAGTTAAACTTAAAGAGACCCCTCCCCATTACAGAGCACCTGATCTTACCTGAAGCTACACACTTTTTTAATTCATATATTTTGCAGGAAAACAGCAACAGACTGTTAATAATGGTTATGTTATGAAAATGTTTTGATTATTTTGTCAGCCTTTTGTTTAGTGGGTAAAGTTTTTTTACTAGGACAGTGTTTGCTTGAGTGCAGTGTTAATTGCACTTGCAACTTTTCATTAAATAAATCTGAGAAGTTGGAAAGATTTTTCTTAATTTGGGTTGCAGCCTATCACAAAACCATCTGATGTGTAGCTACTGCTCCTAATGAAGGTGCAGATTTGGCACTAAAGCATGCTGGGATATAAAATCAAATGAAATTATGAGACCATTCAGTTGTTTTTGTTGTACTTCACATGAAAGATGCTGGATATCATTTCTGCATCTGGGTGAGGCCACCCTGATGTGACAGAAGAAGAAGAGGGTGGTGACACAAGCTTGCAGATAAAATCAGTAAAAGAATGTGAAGCTAATTGTTCACATGCTTCAGATCAACACATTTATATCAATGTTTTTAATAAAAATGGATACATTCAGTTGACTTTTACCTGTGCAGGTTTTTTCTAAGACGCATCCTGATACATTTTCAGACACATAAACTCATGGGCCGACTAAGTTCAGTTGGTTCTTTTTCTCCATCAGTCAAGCGATGCTGCCCCATCAGCCAGAGACAAATAACATAGATCTGAGAGTGCACTTCGGTTCACCCCACACCAGGGAATTCACAAACACTCACACACTTCCTCCTGCTGGATTTCACCCACTTGCTAGTTCACTATTTGACTAAGACACAGCAACAAACACAAGACAAACTATTTCCTCCCTCTTCCCTCTTCCTTAACCTTATCAGCTTGAAAGCAAAACTGAAGACATGAGAGCTGCACGCTGAGGGGCAGGAAACACGGTCTGGTCATGGTTAAAGCCTGACAAATCCACTGGCTGCACTTTTATGGTGCTTTTTTCTGCTTATTCACTGCATTAATATCTTAGCATTTGACAATAATTACATCATGTCCAGGACTTTGTGTCGTCTTTTCGCCACATTTTTGTGTAATTTTCCAATAAGTGTCTATCTGCTTCCAGGCAAGCCTACCAGCAGTTCGAAGGGAGGGTTTTCCTGATCCTCCAGGTGTCAACTTGACCTCTACCATCCCTGCTAACCTCTTTAAATGAGCAGCATTTTTGAAAACACTGTCACCAAAGCCCTGACGGATGAGCAAGGTCTTTGTGAAAGTTATCCTGCCAGGTCTTCTTCACTTTAAATGGTGCAAAAGCAAAATGAACACAGCACTGATGCCACCACAAATGTTGGAAAGATTGTTTCAATTTCAGGCATGAGTCGAAACTGATTTTATATCTGTTCTAGTGAGCTCATGAAAACATTTTGCAGCATGTCAGTTCAGATAAAAATGAATTTGACAGCCAAATGGAAATGTTTCCAGTGGAGTCTCATAAATGAGAATGTCGGTACAAGCAGAGCGCAGGACCATCAGTACCCTTTGGGCTCGCTGTAATAAGTGCTACATTCACATAACGAATTGTAGAAAGACAGAGAGCATCATTATCGGTGCCATCTTCTGCCTCCTTCCATTTAACAAATCTATTAAAGAACATCACACACTGAGAAAGGGTCATTATTGTAATGCATTTGACAAATGGAGTCCAGAAGGAGTGACTCATCAGTACAGAAAGTGTGAAGCAGCTCTATAACAGTCTTCGCTGTTGTAACAGTGCAGTATGTATAATATTTTTGTGTAACAGTTCAAGGGGCATGTGTTATGAGCTGACAAAGCTTAGTGACTTCCTGTCTGGCCTGTAAAAGCAGCATGAGCCTCTTCCTGTATCCTCAGTTTTAGGAGCCCACCTGGAGCTGCACACACACATCATCATCATCATCATCATCACTTGTGCTGTCTGACATCTGCACCCCATAATTCACAGCAGCAGCAGGAATTCCCTGAGCTGCAGCCTGGCTGTTTGTTTCCTCTCTTCCCTCAGCGGTACCACATGGCATGAGTCACACGGCCAGCAGTGGTCGGATCCTCTCAGCTCTCAGCACAACTTTTACTACTTTTAATACTTTGATACCACATACGGGCTATTGAGGTTGTCAAGAGATGAAAAATTATTGAAAAGAATACTTTTTTTTTGGTGGCATTGGACATTTTCAGATAACACTGAATTTGTCCTTGAATACTTCATACCTGCTTTAGCTTGTCTACACATAAACAGTACGGACCAGAGACTGCTAAACTCAGATAAATACTTTAACATCAGATTAGTGAGTATATACTACTGAGGTGGAAAACAGAACAACGAAGGCTGAAGTTATGAAACTGAAAACGCACAACATATAGCACATAATGTCAGAAAGCCCAACATCTGCGATTCCAAACTTGAAAGTAATTTTATCCCATTGATGACACACACACACACACACACACACATTTACGCAACACTACCTCTGGTGTTGGTAGCCATGTCGGCCACCTTCTGAAACGCATCCAGGAAGGCCACAGCCGCCAGCACAGTGGTTCTAAAAGGACAGAAAAATGAAAAGTCTCAAGTATGATTTTTACTTTTCAATTGGGAATATATATATAAAATATTATTTCTAGGTTTGTCATCTTACCGGAGCTGAGAATGCAGCTTGGTGGCCTTTGCGCTGAAGTCCTCCCACACAGGATAGGAGCACTGGCAAAACAAACACAGGAAAATATACCATTATTAACAACAATGACGACAACAAAATCATTTATTAACTTAGCAAGTGTATAAAAATTTAACATCATGAAGTTTACAGTGGGCACAAGGCGAGTAATAGTCAAGGGAGTAATTTATGAATATTTTTCACATACAGACACTATTTTAGACTTCATTTAACCATTATTGTTCTAAGTTGCTGAAACGATAAGCTGCTTCCACCAAGTCAACAGCTGGAGAAAGAGAGCTGATTATGTTGCATTTGTCACATTACTTAAATAATAAATGTATCATATTTAGTTATCTGATAAACTGAGATCACTGTGGTTGAACATTCAGCAAAGTAGTGCAAAAGAAAGCAAACTTAAACACATCACATGATTTTATCTCCTTGGTCAGGTTCATGTCTCCCAGTTTAGCCATGTTGGGTGAAGAACCAAGAGACCGACTGTTAACCAGCAGAGACCAGCTCTGCTCTGTATGAGGCGGCACAAGATCACAATGAAGCTCTGCTTATTATCATTATTTTTTTAAGAACATGATGTCTTGTTGCACTGGCGTACGTCGTACGTCCTAGCTGAGAGTTGCATGTAGCATTTGTATTTCGTGCAGAAGTGCTGGAAACATGTGGAATCACAGACAGTAGCTTTTTAACTGCCACGCATGTCAGTTTGGTGTATATGAGCTCTTAATGTGCAAATGTTTGCTCCAAAAGCTTTCTCAGTGCCATTCATAAAGCGTTAGCTTTTTTTCTTAATATTCTCTATTCTGTGTTCACATACTTAGATCAGTAAACTGGTGGTGTTTTGAAAGAAAAGCACGTTTCTGGATCTAGAGTTCCATTTCATCACTTTCACAAGTTCTGAGTCCAATAAAAGCAGTGGGTGAAAAAACAACTTGAAATTGAACTTCAATGTAGCAGCAGTTTTATTATCACGGTGATGTTACACCACTGGTTTTTCATCTGTTTTCATGTGTTTCTCTCTTAGCCATCTTAGTTAAATTCAAAGTTCAGCATGTTGTGTGTTCAGAGAGGATCTTCTGTATGGTGGGGAGGTAAAGCCTGGTTATTTTAGTTGTCACTTGTGGCCAGTCTCTGATGACCGCTGTCATTTTCCCCCAGAACTGCTGCTCACTGGATGCTCTTCTCTTTTGTGGACTGTTCTCTGTAAACCCTAGAGATGCTTGTGTGTGAGTGTATGCTTGTGAATCACAGCATACCACCAGTTTCAGAAACAGTCGGACCAGTGCAGCGTTTCAGCGAGTTACAGGCAACACCAGAATCAGAAACTGGCAGAATTGGTTTCACTTTAGATGCGGCTGTGGCTGTGGATGGTGGACTCATCTGTGTGTTGATGCTTTGTCTGATTAATTTATGCACTGGTCTCAATTTATCATGTTGTTTTGATATATAAATATTTATTTTAATTTTATTGCGTGTGCCTAATTTTTAGTGCAAATGTTTTAATCAAATAAAATGCAGTTTATTTTGTAGTGTCTGTTTAACCATCCTTATAACTGACCTGAATATGTTTCTGTTGAGAAGAGAAACAGCTGCAGAAATACACAAGCCTCCTGTAAATCATTTACTACACAACACCGCCCATGGTTTGTACCAATTACACTTCACTGACAAGTAAAAATGAAATATAAGCAATCTTTATGTAAGACTAATTGTTACTTGCAGCTGAAATTTTGTTGTCTGCAACATAAAAAAAAAAAATAAATCAAAGAATAAATTTCAACTCCTTCAGTTCAGACTTCTCAACATTCTTCAACTGCAGTCACTTATTTATCCGACAAAAGCATAAACAGACACATACCCCCCTACCCCTCCATACAAACCCTACCCCCAACTTTCACCCTCCTTTCACCTCTTCCTTTATCCCCCAAAAACCCTCTTCTCCTCCCAACACAGCCATCTAATCCGTCGACAAAAGCGCACACACACGTACACACACATGTACACTTAACACTGGACAGCCACTGGCATCAAGCAGCATCAAAGAGTCTGACTAGACCATCCAGGATCATTAACACGATTCAAGGCTGAAGATGTGTGTCTAATGGATGCAGCTCCCCCATCCTACCAACACTTCTTTGGGCTGCATGACTGCTCTATTACGCACCCCCAGCCTCATCCCATATTATATTACACTTGATCCACGTTAACCTATAACCCTGTTAAGCGCTTGTAAATTGTCTGGATGGGGTGGGGGTGGGGGGATGGATCTGTATCGGCGTGGGGTTATAATAGCTTTACAGGAAGAGTGACGTAAAGAATCTGCAAGTAGGAGAAAATAGAAATGGATGAAATGGATGCTCTAATGAAAAGATGAAGATAAGGGAGGCAGTATGAAAAAAGAAAAATGTGTGTGTGTGCATGTGTGCATTGGGGGTGGGGTATCCTGTCGATATGTCAGACTGGCACAGAGAGAAACTGTATACTCTTTGATCTGCAGTGTTTGATGTGGCTTAATTTGCTCTGAAATCACAGTCCTTTCCCCTTGGGTCTGCAGCGAAAACTACCTCCTCTACCACCCAACACACACAAATACACACCCTACAAAGCTCGAGTCATGTGCATGGGGCGCAAAGGGACTCCCCCCTCCATAAACAGCCAATCCACTTCATTAGCATATTTCTGTAAGTTCAGTCCAATGAGAGTCGAGGCAAGTGACCAAAGGATGATGGAGTGTCAGTGCATGTTAGATTTTACAAATGTGGCCCATCCCCTATAGTGTAGGAGGGAATCTATTTTATATCTTTCACCAAACCCAATGAACACTGACCTGCAGCACTATAATAAAGATTTAACATGTCAAAGCACTGAAAGTCTATAGTGTATGTACAAATGTTCTTATATCTAAGACATTACGAAGAACTTCATGAGGACAAAAGCTAAAAGATATGATTGTGTTTAGAAAATGCTTAAAGGAGAGGATGTGTGAATTACTAATGAGTAGTTTAGGAGTCTCACCAGTAGCAGAAAGCAGTCAGAGAACTCTCAGTCTGAATAACCAGTCTGATGGGAAGCTATGCCTACAGTTAGGTGAGGGTGTAGCTTTGCGATCAAAGTGAACGCTGGATTAGAAATGTATATACCACATCACTTCTTCAGAAGAGAGTTATTTACTTTTTGATTTTATTTTCTTATCAATGAACATCTATGTTGCAACATGGTCTGCAGTCAACGGTCAGCACTGTCTCCAAAACAAACCATGCTAAGCAGACCATGTCACTGTGTGAGGCATAAATGATGTAACAAGATTTAGATGAGATCTTATCTAGGACAGTTTTCCACCAGTCCAGGGGTTCATTTATAAAACTGTGTGTATGATCCTTAACTAAAAGTTTTTACTTATGCGCAACAACTGAAAATGGCGCGTGAAGAAAAAAATCCTGTTTTATGAAATCATGCATATGCACACCTGCAAGAAGTTTCTTTTTATAAATCACAGACCACCTGGAAGTTTTGTTTGGGTGGATTTGCTGCATATTCTGCACCCAACACACCCACATGCTACCATAAATGGCCAGTGCAACATGACTACATTCAACTGCAGCAATTACATTTGTTAAACTGAACATCACTGTAAATTGTCTTTTAATGTTGTTCTCCACACGGTAGGGAAGCTGGAAGTGTCAACTGGTCATGTTAAAAATGTCTCCAATTTTATATTATATATTGTTAATCATATTGAAAACACACCTGTTGTTAAAATTCTGCTAGAAAGATACTTTTTTTTATTTTTTTGCCAGAAACCAGAGTGGTCAACATGCCCCAGGATGGAGCGTTTCCAGCAGATCAGTCATTTTTAAACTGGATCCAGTTCAGCACATAGATCCAAGAGCAATATCTATTAATCATCCATCATCAGGGGCCAGGAAATCCTGGTGGTCCCTAAAACGCTCTCCATCCTGATCCATTAATCCTCCAGTGCCAGCGCATCAATTATCCATGTACTACGCAGCATTACACACCCGCGCCACCGAACTGTTTATTTACTCGGTGATTAGATTGATTGATACACATATTTTCGCAATTAGTGCATCGATCAGTGCTATCCACCACTACAGATTAAAATTTGATAATGGAAGTATTATATTTGAACCGGAATGTATGACTGCAGGAAGTCATCTATAATACTGCAGGATTGGCTGTTTGTGATTACGCAGAACGACAAGTCTGATATGAACTGAAGTTAAATGTTTGAGATGAATGTGGCTTCATTTCACCACCTCAACATCTGCACTTCCATTTTGCCTCGTCTCCAAAATGTGAGCGTGAAAGTCACAAACTTAGGGTAAAGTTGCACACATTGTCCATTTAAGATGATTGTTGTTTTTTTTTGTTTTTTTTTGTTTTTTTTATAAATCCCAAACTTTGCATGGGAAATGATTTGTGGAACTTTCTGGACCTGTTTTGTGCATACGCTTTTATAAATGTGACCTCAGGTCCTCAGGCGCTCCAGCTCTACGTTTTTAGATATTTTCCTGCTCCAACATTCCTGATTTAAATGCATAAATGGATCATCAGATCATTGGATCAATCCTTGGTGACAAACTGATGGTGATCCATTTATTTGAACCAGGTGTGTTGGACCAGTTAAACATCTAAAACAGGGCAGTGGTCCTTGGGGTGCTGGTTTTGGGAACATCCCTTTAGAAGATTATGGCTCTTCCCCAAAGGCTCCTTATGATGGACCATGTCAAAAAGCCCTGGAACCAGATGCCCAAACCACATCAACTGGATCCTTTCAATGTAGAGTTTTCAAAACTACAAACTGCATATTTTGCATCCAGTTTATTATAAAGTATCTACTGTATCTACTGGTCTGGTGGTCATCAATACTACATAGTATACCAAATGTAAAAGCAACTATGACTGAAGCTTCTCCTGGAAGTGAAACACTGTCTGGGTAGTTTTAGCGAACTAGAGATTGTGCCCCTATTTGGATCCTGCACACTACATTTAGGTAAACTCAGTCCACACTAAATAGTTCAGTGTGTGGTTTTGAAAACATCCACTTTCCCTGCCTGGATCCTGCTGGATCACTGAGCTTCTCCCCTTATCTCTAAGGCTCAGTCCAGCCGCTGTTGTAGAAAGCTCATTTCAATAACTTGTTTTGCAATCTCATTCTTTTGGTCACTACCCAGGAGGCGATGGTCACGGTAACTGCACACAACCCCACTTAAGAAAAAAAAAATAAACATATGAAGACCTTCCAATGCATTTTTGCACCACAACCTTACTAAATGGCTTACTCGTTTTGTCAAGATCAAAACTGTACTTTAAATTTCAGAAATGTGTGTTTAGAGCACCACTAAAAATGGCTTACTTCCAAGCCTAAAAAAACTGAAAGTGTTGTAGTGATATTTTTTTTCTTTTCTTGGATTTTGTGCATTCCAAGAACATCAACATAATTCCAAATAAGGAAGTTTAATTTGGATTCATGCAGCTTATTCCTTGTGGAGAGCTCCACAGTTTTTGTACAAAAAGCGATCAGTCAGCATATTTGCGAGGAGCAAACACTTCTTCAAACATTTCCACACTAATAAAAACCATAGTAATTGCATCTATTTATAAAAGTTTTTGATCCAAATGATCATCACAAGGTTGTCTGTCATGTTCCAAGATCTGCCAGATAAAATTACTCCCAAAATGGTTCATCTTTAACAAAGGTAACTTGCTCTCAGCTAGCAAGTTTCATGCACAACAAATGTGTTTTGAGGTTTTGTTTGTTTAAACCAGAGAGCTCCAAGGCTGCAGCCACAACCGCTGCTCTCACATGATTGCAGGACTTGGAGAGTCACAATGGCTACAAGGCAAATGCATCAGCATGTGAGAGACTGACAGCAGGAGACAGTGAGTGTGTGAAAAAGCTTTTGGTTTGTATACTATTACATCACCACTTCCTGTAGCACAAAAAAAGCCTCAGCATGGCATGCATGATTGCGTCTCGAGCACATACGCGCACACACAGACACAAATACACTGTACTGTCTAGCTCAGTGTCAACAAATCCAAAATAAAGATATTACTCTTGTGTCACCACCCTCTCTCTTAGTCACTAGTTTAAAACTGAAGAACATAAAACACCAAGCAGCCACTGCAGTGGATGAGTGACATTTCTAGCTTTACCTTGATAGTCCACCTTTCATTTTCATGCATATCCTCCCTTTCTTCCTGCTTCCTGTATTGGTCCTCAAAATAAATACAACTGTATACAGGTACATATATAGCTTATGTTTGAACTGAAACTTGAATGTTCGGTTTTTGGACCAGTGGATTCACCCACAAGAAGTTGGAAGCACAACATAACCACTACTGGTCTGGAGTAATATTATTCCTAGGAGTCTCCGGCTCACCGTTCGCCTTTCTTCCTTTTTTCCATAATTCACGGAACAACTGAACCAGTCCAAAATAGTAAAGATTTTGCCATTTGGAAAAGCTGCCATTTCTCCTCAAACCACCTATAGGACATTCTGGTTGGGGACAGATCAGGACTGTGGACAGCCCTGCCTGTTTCCCTGTTTCCACTGTCTATCCCACTGGTCTCCGAAACCAGAGATGCCAATGAGGACCACAGGGCTTTTGCAGTCAAGTCTTAAGTTAGCCTATAAATCTAGATACTGCAAGCAAACTTGAATTTGCTCAATGGGTCCATCTAGGTACCCTCCGTTGAAGCTCATTAATTATGTCATAAAGTCTTGGGAATAATTAATCCTTGTAGAGTGCCTTTAAGAGGCTTAAAACGGGGATGACAGAGCTGCAACGTTCTAGTCTGGATGGTAAACAGCAGTCTTTGGCATTGACAGTTAAATAAATACTTGGATTTCCATGACAATCTCTTAGGGATTGTGGTGGATGAGGTCCATGTAATTTACAAATGGTAAGTGACATCTGATAAATGTTCTCTAACCACAAAGGAAGAAGTAATCTGAACACCATTATATATATCAGTCCAACATTATCTGGCTATAGCTAACGTTAGACAGAACAAACGCTGATGATGAGGCGGACCTATGGCTCATTTTCAGATCCTACATCTGTCCAGATGTGAGTCTGATCTATCAGGCTAGTTTTAAGTAGCATTTGCGAACATATTTCAATCTTTGCATCTTTGTTTCCGAAGCAAACCCTTTTCATTTTCTATACCATTGTTCTAATTTCTTCGTGATTTTGGGTGGCATTACTTTCTGTAATGAAATATACTTTTTAGATCCCTTTATTACCCTTAAAACCATAAAGCACCAGTAGGAATGTTACACATAACAGGTTTTTATACTCCAATCTCCACCTAACAGCTCAGTCTTCAATTTTTTGTTTGTTTGTTTTCCCCTATCTGGAGTACCATCACGGACACCTAAAGAAGGTTGTCAAACAAAAGTATAGGTCAATCTGAAAGTGATTAGTACCTGGGGCTTTCGAAGCCCTGACCATGATTGGACAAACTGGAGTTTCAGCTTTGCAGGGAAGAAGAAATGTATCCATTATTTTGGAATGTTTTGAGCTTTAATAATGACAGAGAAATACACCTGATACAGTGAAGGAAATGGTAACGGCCTCTGTCAGTCCACTTAGGGAAGCTTCATGCTTTGATGCTCCAAACAGGAAGAAAAATGACATGTAGCCCATGAGAAAGCTGTGGTTTCCACCTGAACCCATATGTTAGTTTTGCTGAGCCTTTAAATAGCTCAGATGAGATGTCCACTGACTTACTTTGACATGTCATCTTTAAAAAAGTAGCAACATATCACACTAATCCTGTTTTCTGAAAACATCTGGTTTTAATTCAGAAGGCAGCAAACATGCTCCTGAAAAACCAAAGTTTTCTCACGTTAATATACGAGCTGACGGGTTAATGTGATGAAGCATTTTCATTTGTGGCCTAAACAAAAATGGTAAACCCAGTTACAGTCCTATATTAGCAGCTATAAGCTGGTTTTCAGCACAATCATAGTCAACACAGGTAGCATCTGGTACATCTGGTAGTACTCCTAATAAGGAGCTGAGATAACAAATATCCATTTTTGTTGTGTAAAACAGGTGTTTTATGAGAAGGCTGCTGGTGCAGTGGTTTTAGCTCATACATGTGACATATGATATGAAATATTTCAATATTTGTTTGCAATTTCTAATTGAAATGGCTTCAGTCAAGTTCAGACAAGATCCACTTGATCTCTGCTTGGAAGCCGACAGTCACTGGGAGCCTTCCATCTACTTCTATCCTTTATCCACCAGCAATAATTCCCAATATGGAGCAATATTGTGGATATTTTCCCCTTTCGGTAATCCTTAATTTCATGACTCTAGACTCTGGGGTGCTGTCAACAGTCCTCTGGCCTAGTTCTCACAGCACCAGTCCACCCAGTGTGCCCAGTGCTCTATTGAGAGCCCCACTTCACCACTCACTACAGTGGACGAGGAGCTTACTGTCTCCTCTCATTCTTTTGTTCCCTTTGTTTTGCTCTCGGCAAGACAGAAAAACAGAGGAAATCCAGCAAGAGAGACGGAGGGAGAGGGGGAATGGGTGGAGGCAGCCAGAGAGGGATGGAGGGATTAGCTTGATTTTTTCTTTTTTTTCTCCCCTTTTCTGTATAATCGATCCAATTCACACATTAAAAGAGAAATGCAAGAACCAAACAAAAGAGGCTAATTTCACAGTGCTTCATATGCAAAATCATCTGGTCTGAGTTTTCAAAAAAAGGATCAAACTCATTTATCAAGGTGGGGATGGATGTATTACCCACAAAGAATTAATATGCTTCACATTGCCTGTTCCTCCATCTCCCAGAAAGAATTTAAACCCCTGCTGTGTAGGACTGTCAGCTCTTCCATTATGAGATATTAAATCTCATATTTTTCTTTATTTCATAGTCTTTTTCTAATGAATAAACTCAACCTACAAAGCTATCTTACAGCCTCGCTGGTTCACCCAGGTAACAGCACCAATTTAATCTAAAAGTCATGGATTTCTTCAGCCAGCCAACTTGTCCGGGGAAAGTTTGTGCACAAAAAAGTAAAATATCTGATTGGGAGTAAATATTATCAGAATTCATCAGGATGCAGTCGTATTCATATGTCATGAGCTTTGGGATGGTGTTCATATCAGAAAAAAATGTTAAAAATCTGCATTTATTTTCAGGTAAAACCAGCACATCCTACAGTCAGTAGAGTCCTGTGATTGTTTAGAATTATACTATTATAATATATTATTTAAAATCTACAACTATAGCATTCCAAAATTTTCTGCATTAGAGACTTCCCATGGGAAGGGAATTAACTACATAATAATAATACTAATAATAATACAATTGATTGTAAGAAGCTGCATATTTGCAAAACTACAGATGCACATAAAATAGGGAACCTATAACCTATAAATGTGTTCTTCAAACACATTTTTCAGAACAACACTATTTGATGATGTCGCTAAGGCAAATATGTTTGATTTTGAGACACCCAATAAATTTTGACAAACAAATACAAAATGTGTTTATACAGTAGCTTAAAAGCCTACAAATTACATGTGCCAAAATGTATGCTAGACTTTTTAAAATGCTAGCTAGCTAGCCTCCTGAAACGCAGCAGTGAATGGAACTTCAATGGATTGATTAGAAGTTTATTTGTGTGAGTGTGCACACATGCCTGCTTAAGACTGAGCAAAATGATTGTATCCATGTTTGTATATGGTTAATTTCCACATCTGATTCAAATAAACTCCTGTTAATTCCCATGGAAAGTTTCCAACTTGAATATTTCCAAAATTCCCCAGTTTAACTTCCCATGTAATGTTTCTGGAAAGTTTCCATCCCTTTACAACCTGAGCTTTCACCAGATTAAACTTTTTTTTGTTTGTTTCTGACATTTTCTATATTTAGATTTCAAGACTATACAAATTAGATGAAATAAAAACGAAGTGGCTTGAACTGAAGCTGTAAGCCCAATTTTCAGCAGCCCCCCCAAGTATTTCATCTCGTAATAATTCCCTCCACCTGTGTCTGGAGGTTGAATTAAGAGACTGCATTACTGATGAAGTGTAGCGGCTAATTTCAATCCAAACACACCAATGAGGGCAAAGAGGAAACCATCTGCGTGTTGTCGTGTCACTGTGCTGCAAGGCAAAAGGTAATAGACGCTCTATCAGTGAAACATCTGGACTGTCTGCACAATGTTTGGCTAAAACATCTCTGATGAATTTCATGTGATGCTGTGCCAAACACAGGTAGCGATGGATGCACACAGTTTCATATTACTGTAGAACAGATGAAAGATGAAAGGTAAAAGTCAAAGAAGGATAGCAGTAGTTCTACATTGTCTATTTTAAGCATCATAGCTCCAAAGTCTTGAAGCAGGGAATGCATAAAAAAAAAGAAAGAAAAGAAAAATAAACAAATGGATACTGAATGTGGCTGCTTTTGAAAATAAAGCCTTGCCTCATGACCTGGCTGGGGGATTTCTGCGGAGTTTGCAGGGTTTTCTCCCCGCACTCCAGCTTCCTTTCACAGGAAAGGAAAGTGGCAGTCCTTTCACAGGTTACTTTAACTGGTGATTCTAACTGGGAGTGTGTGATTGTCAATGTGTGGCCCTCCGATCTACTGGGGACAAGGGGGCAGCTAGGGGGCGCTGCAGCAGACCCCTGAACCTGAATAGGATAAACTAGTATAGATAAAAGATGCTGTCACTTTTGTGACAGTGCAGATGGTCAACACCATCTTGGTTTTTGACTTGGTCAAAAACTCAGATGAGTACGGTGGGTAAGATAAGACGTTATCGATCCAGTCCATCGTTTTTGCCGTTTTATTAAGATGGACAGTCACTCATGTCATGTCACATGACACTATTTGAAATGATTATGAAAATTTGTTGACATAGTAACCAGTGCTAGCCAGTGCTAGGTGGGCCAGTCTTAAACTGGTCATGTCTGTTGGAAACGTGGCTGAGTTTAGACAGCCACATTCATCCTGAGTCAAAGCCATCAGTCAAGACCAAGTTATTTAATCCAAACTTTCTCTTTTGTCTTGGTCTGATTTAGCTAAACAGGACTATCTGATGCAACAGTTTAAATATTGCACCAATATGTTGTGGACAATGCTCATCTGTTAAATTTGTCTTCTCCATGACGACCTCATTCATTTCTTTCAAGGTACCACATAATTTGTTTCGTTTTTTTCTACTTCAACATCCATGTTAGTATCAGTTGACATTCACTCAACTTAGTCTCATACTCAGTGCATTAAATACAGATGTTTTTGTCAGAGCCTGGAGCTTCTTTTGAGATATACACACAAGGTTTCCTTTGATGCAACAGCTGCATATGATAAGATATGATATGATGGAATAAGGTTTTAATATTTCCACTGGCTTATATGATGTCTTTTCACTCAATGGTTCACTCACTATTCAAGTTCAGTCCAACCTTCAGTGCTATAAGACATCTTGACAATGTTTTATCACGACAAGATTAACTGACAAAAACCACCGAATACGATACTGAAATGAGAAGAATCTGTCATGTGATTACTATTATAAATAACTGGGCAATTTGACCTGTCTTCTAAGCCAAGCTGGAAGCTAATCGAAATTTACTGCTCCATTACGTGAAGATTTATGTGATGTAATGATGTGAGAAGAAATGTTCATGCTGATATTATCCTGACTGCCATACATTACTTAAAACTGACGTTTTATTGTGAAGACATCCAAAAACACAACAGGAATCACATCATGCTGATGTAGCGCTACTACTTGTTGTGAGATACAGAGGCGAAAAGTGCTGTATTATCTCTTCAGTTTCAATTTCTCTTTAGTATTTCTGTTCATACATCTTCAGCTTTTAGAGTGAAAGAGGAAACAAGCATTGATTTTCATGTACCGCTGCATATATTAGCTCCTGTAGTCTGCATATAAAGCCGCAGAACTAAATCCAGCACAAAGACATCATTCGCAAATGAAGATCTGATATCTAGAGCATGAAGGGAGCTTTCTTTTCATCCAGCCATTGCTTTTTGCAATGAACAGGAGAGTATTGATTTGCCCCAGTCATTGTTGGACTGTGTCAGTGTCTGGCCTGTTCATAACGATCAGTGTGTTTTACAGTGAACAGCTGAGTTTGACGAGAAGGCTTTGACAGGCCCTACAAAGGCTTCACTGAGTGAGGCTGTCTTGGCCGGCTCCCAAGCAGCCTTCATGGTCTCACAACCGGTCCCCATTCATCTCTGCTGGCCCTAACGAGCCTCGGGCCCTAACAAGCACAGAGATTTTAACGAGGTCTAACGAGGGAGATGCTCCTTTACGTGTCCTACGATTCGACTGGCACGTTGGCATCTTACGGGTTGTTTTTGCAATCAAAACATTTCCAGGTCAAAATGAAAACATTCATGACAGTGAGAGCAATTTAAGCTGTGAGACACACAAAACCTGCCCTCTACTTACGGATCATAAACAAACTAGATCACTTGTTCACTTTGTTTTGCACTTTTACAGCTTCTCTCTCACACATTTGATCTGATTTGCTGAAGAAATTTCAGAGACACAAGTCAAATATCCTGATCCCATGTGTGAGATCGATTAATATTCCGGGACTTTCTGGAGAGAGTTCATTTGCTAAGGCTGCTGAAGTAAATGTAAGTATGGTACAAGTCAAGTTTACATGGCCATGCTTTAACAGGTAAATGTAGTCGAACGTTAGACAGAACTCAGTGATGGACTTTAAGTAACACTATTAAACTATGAACTAAGAACTGACAAGCTAACAACAAAGCTATCTTACATAGACTATCCTATTTTGAGATTACCATTTCTAATCTTTAATATAAAAGGCAAACTTCCTTCATACTGGGATTCTAACTTGTAAACCAACAACAAGTGTAGTATTTTGACCTTTTTAGACAACATGAATCTATCGGGTTACATTTCTACTGTTGTGCACTGGCAGACATGCATGACAAGTGAAAAATGTGCGCTCATGGTTCTAATGGGACCGAGGCAACGTGGACATGAGCTGAGAGCTGTCCTTTTCCTACTCTTTCTGTTGACATGCACGCAAGCCTCAACAACATCTAATCAGCGGGAAGTCCCTCAGAGACACCACAGACTGGACTAATGATACACTTCCGCGACGCATCTTCAGTTCAGCATGGCACAGACACGCCACCAGAAATGTCACAGGCTTTTAAAGAGATGGACAGCAGCGCTTAGATTCAGTCATCCTGCTTTGTTGGTGTTTTCTTACTATATTGTAGTTACTATATTTATTATACTGATACTAATAAAGGTTTTTCTACCACTAAAAAAAGCAAGTCCCTCATTCATGCATTGATCATATCACTACTTTTAATAATTCTTTCATTACATCCAAAAATACAAAGAGTCAACAAAACTGACAATAATGAAAAGAAGCTGCAGCCCTAAATGAATGACCAGAACTAGTTACTACCTTGAAGGCCAAAGTATGAAACTCTGCAAATACACGGTTGAAATCATCCCAGCTACTGGGTAAACTGTGAGACAGGACAGTAAAACACAGCTAGATGGGTTAAATATTGAAACCACTGGTGGTTCATATGAACTGAAATGGAAAGTTTTCCAGCATCCACACATGCAGGTGAAGCCAGAGACAGGAGCAGGACACTTTGAGTTTGAGTCATGAAATGAACATCAACTCCAAATTAGTGGTTACATCAGTGTCCCAAAAAATACAATTTTATTTAGGCTATTAATAATAAGGGATCAAAAGCAGTTAGCAGGTGGCTAACTTAGTCAAACTGTCTGGAAACAGGAAGTATGGTAGAATGTCAAGATTTACCTTTAACTTTACCTTTTTTGTATAAAATCGATTTTGCATCCACATAAAGACATTTACCTGCTGTAATGAATCAAGGACATCTACTGAATCCGGTCACAAGTTAAGTGTTAAAGGGAGCTGGTGTGATGATTTCATCTCAACCTTCTAATCAAGCGCTTGGTCTGGATTGTGACTGAATTATCATTACTGACATGCCCTGACACTTTAAATTACACACACTGACGAGACATGAAAGGGCATGCCAATAGCCTTGACGGGCTTAAAAAAATCTGTCGTATGATATTTTGATTTAACAAAGAAGCACTTGACAAAGAGGCCAACCCTTCTGAATGTGATGAATATTCAGAAATTCACCAAAATTCACCAAAGGCACACCACATGTGTGTGTGTGTGTGTGTGTGTGTATACTCATTTTTGTAAATTCAGGTGCATTACATGTATTTTTCTGTTGATCTTTAATTTAAAGGCAGCATCCTGCATTGACCTAAATTAGGGTAAATATTGATGATCGTCAGTGATGATAATTAATGATATAGATGCACGTCCCGTTCTGTTAAAAAAAGTTATTAAACTTATGTTAAAACTTACCCGTATTAGTTGTAATAAAACCTTCAAATTCAGGTTTTTGGACGTAGCTGTTGAGCTCAAGTTAAACTTCAGCTGCAGGTGAAACAAGTAACGTCGCATACGAGTTAAATACTATGTTAACACTTTCACCAAGCTAGTGAAAGTGCACCAGGCCTCATGAAGAAAATGTGGTTCATGTTGGTTTGTTTGTCTCTTAGCATTCTTGCTCTTTAAAAATGAAAAAGACAATAAATAATTGTGAATGTGCTCTGTTTCAAATTATATTTTTTGCACCAGTAAGTGAAATGTAGCCTACACAAAGAGAAAGTTCAATCGCGTTTCCATCAGATCAGTCTATCCAATGTCTGAGAGGGCGACAACAGAGCTGAGACGTTGTAGTCTGGATTGTAAACAGTGTCAACAGTCGTTTGAATAATCTTTCTCCATCAAACTCTTTTCCACAACACTCTCCCATTGCTCTGAGTGCATCACCTTATTCGTTGCTCTGATTGGTTGTAGCACTTACCAACCGTGTGCAGAGGCAATCTGAGAAGCAACTGTTTGTCCCACCTCCTGGATGAGGCTTGTTTTTGGAACCTACATCTGTTCAGATGTGACTCTGATCTATCAACACCTGCAAACTTCACACAGAGAGACCAGCCAGGAACGTTCATGCTGACCACCACGCAACTGTGCTGCCCTAATCACATTTTTAATGCAATAAGATGGACCTATGTAAAATGTTTCCGAGCAAGAACAAACTGTAGAAAATGATCTTCTACATTCGTACGCTGCATCACTAGAGATGAAACAAACCATTTGATTATTCAGTAATAGTGACGCGAGTAATAATTGGAGTAAACTGCTAAAGAGCTAAGTCAGATATGTCTCAGCATTGCAGCAAATTGTTCACTGTGGCTCTCGTTAGCTGGATGTTCTCCTTAAAGGTAAAAATGTGTTATCTGGAAAAACTAAATTACTCTTGTCATCTTGCAAAAAGCTACAAAAGTGACTGCACCAGATCAAGTCTTCTTTATCAGCATCACGTCTTCAAAACTGTGCTCTACAACAATCACAAGTTCTGGGATCTAAAGTTAGTACTCCCAATAGATGACTCAGCCATTTGTGTTGAAGGCAAGTAGAAACAAAATGAAAAAGGGACATAGACTCTTACTGTGATGGACAGACATGATGTTCTACCATTCCTGTAAACAAGTGAATTCTGTCCAAAGAGCTTTAATAGTGAAGTTTACAACAAGAACAATAAACCCTCTAAGATCTGGGCAGAAGTCATGACGTTGTCACACAGGTAAGGCTGGTGGAAGTCAGATGCAAACAGCAGATCAGAGTTGGTGTGGAGTGTCTGATAGGAACACTGATGCTTCTTTAGTGGTGGACAAGCCCAAACAAGAAGACCACAAGCTTGAAAAAAGAAAATAATAATAATGTGGGGCATCTGCGATGAGTCAAAGATCAGTCAGCTTCACTCAAACTACAAAAATACTTCCTAAAAAAAAGCTGCTGAGACACTAAACCACAAGCATATGTGACTTGTGTGTGCACTTTGTGTTATATATGGTGGGAAACACAGAGAATACAGGAAGACGCATGGCCAGGACATTCATGCAAAGCAGATGGAAGGCTGACATAAGACATGGCCTCTTCTGGGTTCCCAGGAAAATTAAGATGAAGATTTAAGGATGAAAGTTTATTGTTTTTTTTGTTTTTTTCTGCATTAATTAAATAAATTAAGATGTTTTGATTAAAGCTGTGGTCAATAAGCAGTCAATTCAGACCATGGAACAGCATGGCTGAGAATAATAACAACATGACTGCAACGACAGGTGTAAAGATGTCCAAGCACACTGGCCTCAGTACCTGCATGTGTGCTTGTTTTCTAAGATTTATGATAACCATAATATGTATAAAACACTAAGTACAACAAGGAAACCCGTAACACTCTATACACAAAAACAATTAAGTGAAAATAAATATCGTTAGTGTCTGGGGAAATGGAAAAATAAAATGGAAAGTAACATTTCAAATACCATTTAAACTATTCTGAGAGCATTCGAAAAGAGTAATTGTGAATATGAGTATTGATTTTCATGAATGGTGAGAATAAACAAACTGCCAGTGGATATGCTGATGAAAAGAACACCATGTTGATGAAATGATCTGTTTATTACTATATTCTAAATGTTACAACTGCTGTGGCGTTAGAAAACTGCACACTTGCTTGGAGTTACCCCCCATGAGAACTACTACACTTAACTACATGGTCAAAAGTTAGCAGAAAACAATTTTAAAAATGCAAATTATCATCTTTTAGCAGTGCAACCGCTGCTGTTCGCCTGCTGTTATTCCTAAATCATTCTATTCAACACAAAAAAGGCCAAACAGGCCAAAGGATGCACAATGGTCACGGACACACCAGGAACAGAAAGCTTCCGTTGGTAGAAGACCTGCTGAGGGAACAAAGAGGAAGGGAGGAGCAGGAGCAGAAAGAGGAAGATGACCAGAAAGAGGAAGAAATACTGCTTTCACCACAGGAGTAACCTCAATGTGCTGATGCCAGCACACAACACCGTTACTGCGAACTCAGGAGCACGCGTGACCCCATGAACCCAGGAGCACGTGAGATGTACAGCATATGTGTGTGTTTGCCTATTTCAGAATAAAACTCTGAATTATAAATCTGTGAAGTTCTAATCAAAATATCTTCATGTTCAGAGCTTGACAGATGTCAGACCTGCAGCTGACGTTATCCTTTTACCCACAACTGCACATTTGACTGATAGATTAAAAATTAATTTAGATTGCCTGTTTTCTTCCATATTAATAGGAATTTAAAAAAAAAACTTCTGTGCGTAAGGCCATTTATTTGCATGTAGTGGCTTTTTTTCTTTGACAGTGTTCATCTAAATGAAAGTTGCTCATATTTTATTAATAAAGAACTATAGAATAATTAGACACTGTTTTGTGCCTTTGTCATGAGGTGATTGTGACAGTGTGATTTATTCCATCATTAAAGACATCAGTGCCTTTTCTGATCCCGTTAAAGGAAAGCTTGACTGCTAAAATCAAATGTTTGGCTTCAAGCTTGATCCATGCACATATTACTTTGTGGAGATCAGCAGCTGAGCTTGACATTCGTCATAACTGAACAGCAAATGAGACAGAGATGAGAAACATACACTAGTCACTGAACCTTTTTAAAAATGCATGTTCATCACAGACAAATGTCATGACTTTGATGTTATCAGGATTTTATTTTGAAGAAAACGCGTTTCTGCAAAAGTCAGGAGCAGACTGTGGGGTAAAAATCATTTTGAATGTTGATTTTAAACTTCAGAGTGGTAAATATTTATATTTCTGGGACCTGAATGCGAATGCAGTGGCAGAAACGGTGCCTTTCAAAGTCGTGTATTGGTATTTTGCGGTGTTTTCCACTGCTGGACCCCATAGTTCTGATAACCACATGTTCTGAAGCTGCCCTGTTTCCTGAGAACCAACTCAACGAAACTACTAGTTCATTGTTTCATCTGACAAATGGCTTCTTATTGGGTGAGCTATGAGCGCTGATTAAAGACACATTGTTTCCTGCTGAGGCAAAGGCACTTTGAGGCCTGATGACTCAATGCTTCTCATCCGCTCACAAAAAAAACTCATCCACTCCAGAATAAGACAGTGTTGGGTGTTTGTTGTTTTTGTTTTTTTGTTTTTTTTGAAATAGTTCTTCATATCCTCCACAGTGAGCTGGATAAAATAAATGTGGGGGGGGGGGGGGGTTGCGCATTACAACATCAATGAATGAAAGGTTACAGAGAAGCAGAGAGACAACTTTAAAACAGAATACTTTGAACAATGATTGGGGAATTTAGATTTGTTTATGCTTGCATGTGGAAAAATGCATAAGCTCACAGAAACAAGCCGATTCTGACTAAAAGCAATATCAAAAAAGACCTTTGTAAGTACCCCAACACCATTGGAAGTCTAACCTATTTGTCTCCAACTTCTACAGAGTGTTTTACAATGCATTTCTCATTCCCACGAACACACTTAGTGTGCTTCTTGGGATGTTTTTTTTGTAAACTAAATACCATACTGATTTTAACAGTAGTATGCACTGTGCAAGTGATTAAACAATCTGCGACACCCAGATGCTGCACTGCCTCAGGGGCATTTCCAGTGTGCAGCTGACCAGTCTACCTCTCAAACTGTATCCCATAGTTAACTGGCCCACGTAGTGGTCACATGACCAGCTTCTGGTTGTGCCACGGCATAATTCCTTTTACCGCCACAAACTTGCAAGGACCGATGTATGTAGAGCATTCTGTATAGAGCATTGTTTGTGCAGTTTTGAAAATGGCATACGATATAGGTATATATGCAGTGATCTTTTCTCTAAATTGATATTTTGAAAAAATTATCAGTGGGGTGGAGTGTCTTGCTTTGAGCTGAGGATCAAAACACTAATCATCCAACTGGAAGACAACCAGTCTGCCATCTGAGCCACAGCTGCCCCCTGTAATGCCTGCATCCTGTAGTCTGTTAAAAAGCAGCATACTTTTAAAAGACCTGAACATCCTTTTGTTTCTTTATCATTACTGAATGGCTGCAAATGTAATTTTTCTTTAGAAATGAACCTTTCAATCGGTCACGACTTCTGATCTGATAGATGCACATAACTGCACAGCTCTCAGAACGGCCTTTTTTAGGTTTACTAAAGTACAAAGGCACAGTCTGAGCAGCTAGCTGCTAATTTCTAACCGTGAGGCCAGCAGACACAGATAATCAAGTTTGTCTGCAGACGTCGTAACAACTGAGCAATATCACCTGCCGTAGATATTGTACAGGCAATAGATAGTCACTTTGGCCAGGCTCACGGAGAAATTAGTCCTATTATTATTCCTGATCAGCGACAGATTAGAGCCTGACAATAAAAAATATTCAATGACCCAGTCTATATTGCTATCTAATAGGTGCATGTCTCACAACCTCTCAGCTTTACATGCCACAAAGATTATTATATTTTATTATACAGCAACTGATATAGGACATATGTGACGGTGCTAAAAGACCGGATCTGCTGTTATTCATGGTAACTGCTGGAGCAGATCCCAGCTGTCTTCGGGTTAAAGGCAGGGGTACACCCTGCACCCTTCTTTGTATGACCACACAAAAAAAAATCCAAAAGCAAAACACACGGTGTCAGCAGACTAACCGTTTTTGGACTGTGGGATGAAAGCAGAGCACCTGGGAAAAGCCTGGACAAGCACAACTGAGGTTCAAAGCAGGTATCTCAGCTGAGACAACATAGCTGACCAGCAAACCACTGAGTCGCCCTGTTGTAAGACCTTCAAGGGCTTTTCCCAGTTGCTTTTACAATACCACAAACACCACCATCACCACAGACAGGAACGCTGCCGTGGCATAAAAGCCAACTGGCAACTGGGAGACAATTCAAAATCATGCTTTAGCTCAGCTTATGCGTTTCACTTCCATCAACTGCAGGCTGCAAATGTTGGCTCAACCCTATGTTTGTTCAAGATTTTACAAACTGTTGTTCTTATAGATAACATTTTACCAATGTTTAAACTTATTTGCCTTTCTTTTTGTGAAAATTGGAGTGGCTGGTTACAGCGTCAGCCTGAAACTTAAAAGGTTCCTGCAGAAGACATTTCCTGAACTATGACTGTGTGCAATTCCTGCATGTATGGACATAAAAAAGTTCCTGTTGAAAGCCTCGGCATCTTGTGGGATCCAGTGTCGATAGGATCCACGTATCCACCTGCCTGGGCTGAAAGTTGCTTCAGGGATAAACACTGATCTTTAGGTCTCTGCAGTCCCTCAACTAAATACTGACTTGCAAGATCCTTTTTAAATTTTCATGTAATTTAAAAAAAAAAAGAGCACAACTTCAAAATAATTTCCCACATCATATCAAGCTGTTCTCTGCCATTTCACCATGCACCTGCAGTGTGCATGAATAAATTAAACATTGACTTTGCTGAAACTGTAATTAATCTATATTTATTACTACATAAGCTTTGATTAATCTTTGATTAGTACTGCTATACATCTGCATGTCTTTTTCTCTCACCACTGCCAGCAGGAGAAAGCCAATAATCTGACCTTACAGCTCAATGAAAGTGCAGCATTGACTCTGACCTCTATGATTCAGGACCATACATATGCCGTACCAATGCAGCATGAAGGAGGGGAGGAAAAATGTTCTCCCTTTTAACATAAAAAGAGAGCGCTTGCAGGCAAGCATTTCATGTGTAATAACAAAATAGATCATAAACTGACACAACAAGGCTGCTTGAGAGACAAAAGAGAGCTCAGCTGGTGCCTTTTATGCTAGATGCCTCCATCCACCCATGTCAATATACAGCAGGAGTGTCACCACAGGAGTGGGCATGTCCCTGGGATGGGTAGGGTGGGCTTGGATGGGCACAGAGTCACCAGAGCCCCGTCAAACCTTGATCCAAGTGCCTTATGCGCTGCACATTCAATGACCGACTCACAGAGCGTCAGACAGAAAGGCTGGGTGTCTGCCGGCTGCGTGGTTTCTCACGCCTTCAGTGTTTTCCAGGCAGATGGGCCTGACAGTAAATCAATGACGCCGCACTCTCACGGAGACGCACAGTAAACCGATGCGGTGCGCGGGGGGCTGAAAAACGCAGCCGTCACGTCTGCAAAGCAGAACGCAAGATGGTGATGAAACATGCATGTTTCACACGTGTAGCGCAGCCGACGGGATGTGTCGGCACAGCAGCCTTCGGCCGCACGGAGTTCAAGTACGCGCATCAGCGCAAAATGAGCCCGACTCCTTTCGTCTAATGAGAGTTGGACATAAACATGGAGGTGCGTGATCAGTGACAGCGCTGGTCCTTCTCTCTCTCTCTCTCGCTCCCTCTCTATCTTTCTCTCACTCTCTGTGGGAATGGGGTGTGGGGTGGGGGATGGGGGTGGCGTGGTGAGGATCGCGTCCGAAAATGGATCCATTGCCGTTTACATGCGCTGCTGCTATATTCTAAGGGTGGAAGTGCCGACTTTCATCCACATCTCGTAAAAAAGAACTGTTGAATGAACCAAAATCAGCGCCGGCGTGCGAGTGTCCGGGAAAACACATGAGCCCTGTGTGCTTATACCTGTACACATGAGACCCTACATGGATGCACGTCCCAAGAAACACATGCACCGTCCATTTACCTTCATGTCGTTGACAATCGCCTGGAACAGACCCCCGAGGGCCCCGCATTCCTTCTCCACGGTCTCCATGTTCGCCAAATCCACCATTTATCGGAATTTGCAGACGCGCACACAAACTGTGCGCTTACCAACACCCACCAGGAATAAAAAATTTAAAAAGAAAAAAGAAATGCAAAAAAAGAAAAAGAAAAAATGTAATTCCACAAAACCGGTTTCTCCGCTTTCTCCTTCAGACTCGGAGATCGCCGACTGATGGATGCAGAAAGAACAAGAGGATGATGATGGGGGGCTGGAAAAAAGATGCCGAAACAGGCCGCTTTCTCTGCGGTTTCCTGTTGGCGACGGTTAGGTGGGTTTCTGGAGAGGAAAGATGGTCTCTCCCTCTTTCTCTCCGTCTCAGTGAGGCTCGCTCTCAGTCAGGCAGTGGGGTGGTACCGTTCTGATGGTACCGGGGCGACCACGCTCATCTTGGCGCAGCCAGCGGGGACGCATGTGAAGGAAGCGCGGAGAGAACCGGAGCGGTGCGTCGGCGTGTGCGCGTGTGTGTGAGTGAGGGAGAGAGAGCGTGCGCATGTGAGTGCATGTGGCCTGTGTGAGAGCCCGTGTGTTCGCGCATGCATGCGCTCGTATGTAAAGGCAGGCTGTGATTGGCGAAGAGGCGTGGGTGCAGCGGCGCAAGGAGAGCAGCCAGTAATACGAGCCAATAATAAAAAAAAAAAGAGGCTGGACGACCCTGGATGGTCTGTCACATGCATGCCGCTCGCAAGCGCGCACATACATGCACTCAGGAGCACACATGCACGCACGCACTTCAGCATCTTAGACCACCAGGGGAAAAAAATCAGCAGAGGATAAATGTCACATGATGCCAGTGAACTGGTATGAATGTGTCCTGACAACCCAGACTTATCACTTCAAAAGAAAAGGAAAAATAAACCCTTAACTATTCCCTGACCTCTGCGGTCACTTATTTGTGTTATTGTGTAGTCATAGAACATTCATTATAAGGTGTCTCACAAATAATCACATCCAGAAGTTTTATTAGGAATTTAGTAGTTTAGTGCCTCAGTATTTTCTGCATAAAACAGTGGTTGAATCAGAGTCAGAGAATTTAATTTTATATTTATTTTTCATTTATTATTCTTTATTCATGCTGGCTCATCTGGTTGAGACACATGGTCTCATTTTCAAGAGAGACCTGTTTTATGCAATAAACAGTACAATCAATAAAAGCCCATTACATATAGGCTAAATTATTCATCTTCAAATTCGTTTGATAAGACTATTGCTTTCAAGGTGACCACAACCACTAAAACTAGGCCAAACGTGCCATTTGTTATTTATTGACGCTATTTCATACTAGTTTCTTGACTTTTTAAAGCTCAGTTATTCCAGCTGTCAAAAGAAAAATCATCTAATTCCATTTCCATCTCTGAGAGGAGGTTGATGCTGAGACTGGGTCAGAAGCAGGTCAGCATCCAGGGACGGTGGAGAGTTCTGTTGCTGAGGCGAGCGCTGAAGGCTGCTGGGCAGTTATCACTGAAAAGTGGCTTTTATGGAGCTTCATCTTGGCTCAGTTTAAGGGACTTTTAAGCCTAACCTTTAATGCAAAGAAAGAGTCTGCTTTCTGCACCAAGGCCACACCCACCGCATCATCACCGTCTGTCTTCTGTCCTTATCTGAGACTCAGGGTTTTGGGAGTTGATAAAATATGTTAGATTAGACAGTCAAAGAGGGCTTTTAGAGCCCGATATGTAACAATAAATCTAAATGTAACAACAACCAGAACTGTTATAAAAAAAATAATAATAATAAAACCCAAAATGTAGCAACTTGTTTGTTTTTTTTCAATGTTTAGTGTACTATTACACAAATACCACACCTTATATACAGCATATACTGAATATGGGAGGGTTGCATACATACATTCATACACACACACACACACATATATCTATATATATATATATATATATATATATATATTACTAATAATTACTCAACTTTTTTTTTTTTTTTTAACTTCATTCTTTCATCCATATGATCAATTCTCACTGCTTCATGGAAACATCATCTGAAAATTGTCCAGAGCACATTTTGTCGTATATAATCTGTCTGGACAGTGATGCAACAGGCTGAAACACAGAAGAAAAAAAAATGCTTGAATGTTGCCCCATCTGACCTCTCAGTAAACCCCACCACAACAAAACAAAACAAAACAAAAAAACTCAGCGCTCAACTCCCCTGCAGTGTCTTTTAAATCAGTGGAGGAGAGCAAGGACGCTTCCCTACAGCCAGCACATCCTTTGACATCGATCTGTGTCATTACTCCTTTTGACACCTGGTTCCATATGACTAAATGGCCTACAGGCTGGACAACTAAGACAAGGAACAGAACAGGGGGCCAGTGGATACAAATTACCCTCCTCAGGCCATTCCTTTCGTCCCATGAGAATCAGGGGTAGGTGGGTCGGTGGGGAGTATAGAGAGGGGGTTCCATTTTTGTAGGCTAACCACCCACCACGTGAGGCCAGTCCAAATGCGGCATCAACAGTCTCATTAATGTCAATGCGATGTGCTGCACTCTCACAGGGGGATGATGGACCTCAGGAGGGTAGAAAAAGCTGGTTAAAATGAGGACTTTATGCACACAGGAATTCAGGAACTAGCTATAGGGCTGCACCCAGCTGTTTGTTTGGTCTTCATAGCTGCTTGTTCAGTTTGCTTAGAATAGCAGCTCAGTGATAGTATGTTGAAGGTGAGTCTGTGACGTGGAAGAAACCTGCAAGGCAAGAAGTGATTGAGGGTCAATTTATAGGAGATTCTTTGCCTCTAAAACAAACAAACAAAATATTGTTTAAACTTTAAGTTTGTTTATTTTTTGTTTTTTTTAAACACATATTATAGTGTGTATAAGGCATTGTTGGAAAAGTCTCTCAAGGAGAGCAGGGTTTTGTCAGTGCAAACCTTGTGAACAACATTAGCAAGCTGCAGAGAAAGTAACCATCCCTAAAAGCCTAAGTGAAGAAAAGCCTGTGCAACAAAAACAGGTGGCAGTAAGAGGAGTGGGTTTTCAAGTGCCTGCAATGGCTGTGCTACTACCATGTCACCACTCTCCCTAAAAATGGAATGAATGGACAATTTGCTTCCTCTCTCCACCCATGAAAGGTCATTTTTGGTGAGGCTATGCTTTCACACAAAATGTTTCAGGCTTTTTGGTGGCCTTGTTAGAAGCACATGCTGAAGGGAACTTCTGCGCTGGTAAAATGTTTATGATGCTATTTAAACCCTCTAGTTGTTTCCAGCTTGTATTACTTTTACCAAGTTGCATCATTTATAGTAGGGTATGTGTCTATCACAAGTGTTCTTGAGCTGAGAACACTCCATCAAGCCCTGCATGGCTGGAGATTGTTGGAGCTCTATCCAACATAGTAATGAGACTGTGTGAGTAGGTGTGAGGAGAGTTTGTGTTTTGTTCTTTCCAATTATAAATGCAATGGCAGGGAAAGGGTAATCTAAATGAATAAACAAAAACATGAACCTTATTCAGCTCAAAAGGAGCCATCAGTTCCCTAAATGTAATTTTAGTCCCATGTTTGGATAATCATGAGTCATTCAAAACATTTAGTCTGTAGAAGCAAAAGAAGATACATGTTGAATTGGAACAAAAAGGAATAAGAAGCACAAGTATTGTGACTTTTAACTTTCAGACCATAAGTCGTCTATACATCCTGCTTCAGAAAGTCTCTAAAGTCACTGGGTAATGTCAGTCTTTTCACACATAAATTTTGTTTTGGCAGGAGCATAGCCAGCTTGATATGGAGACTGAGTGGTGAAAGGAAAACTGGGCATGGAGACATCTACATTATGGGGAGGCTTCTTCCTGTGTGGCTGCATTAGCTTCAGCATGAACATCAACGGGCTGTTCTCATATCCACTTCATTTCTATGATGAGAAGCCGCCACCACAGTTTTATCTGTGTGCATGAACTGACTCTACAGCCTGGGCAGGAAACTCTGCCCTAAGCAATAGCTGGTGGTACCCAACTTACTTAGGATGCAGGACTTGCTGGGTACTTAAAGAAGTGAATTGTGTTGCTGATTCAAGGCCTGATCCTGGCAACATCTCTTCACTTATTTTAATTGTGCCACCAACAGAATGGGGAAAAATAACAGGAATTGCATATCAAAACATATTTTAGATGCTGAACAACAAAAACAGCAGCTTTGCATGCAGCCCAGCTATCCAAAAATAAACAAGGATGAGGAGAGAAGAGGATTTTTGCGGATAGCGAGGATGAGTGATTCAAGGAAGACGGGGGCGTTTTTAATCCGATATGTCGCCACTTAAATCCCAGTCGCTTAATTTAACCTCCTTTTGTTTAATCAACCTCAGATTTCAGAGCTAATTAGGTTCAGGTATTAAAGACATATTATTTTTTTCCCACTTTAGCTTTGGGCTGAAGAGTGGATGCAGTCCTGCACTACATTAGACCAGATCTGATTTGCCTTCAGATTAAACCTTCAGGAAAAATAGAACACCAGTGACAAGAAGTGAGCACGCCTGGGCATGATGTTGAAGTGATTTGACATTAAATAAAGTTGAAATGTCAAGTACTGTGTATCTAAAAACATTCAGTATACCTTGAAATTTGCAATCACTTTTGGACAATGGTAAGCCAATCATAACAAGGACTTATTTTTTTGTGCTGGAAAACTAATTAACAATAGTAAAAAGGATCAAGGCTGTTCTTTCTTTGTGATTTTGTGCCTGTCGATGTTTAAAAGGGATGTTTCCAATTGAATTAGACAAATTCTATTTCATTTTGTATGACTATACAGAGGCTCAACTCTTCTGCTTTTTCTCCAAAGACAAAATGTCTGCTTCTGCTTTTGTTTTCTTGTTGTTTTTTTTTTCCTTTCTCTAGAGACTGTGGATAGTCTGTGGAGTGTCTGTGCTTTTTACTGGGATATACACTTTTTTAAAAATGTTATAACTGATGAAAATGATGACCCCAGTTTGTAATAAAGCAACAGCTTGGCTTGGGGACCAGTCCCAGAGTGAACTGCTTTCAAAATGCCACAAGCATTGTCTTTCCAACTAATTACCAAAGCTTTCACACCGTGCCTCATTAGCCTGATGGGATATCCACGGCACATGTCCCCCCCCACACTAACCTCCTGTAGCCCCCGAATCAGTGTGCCCACAACAGGGTGTAGGAAGAAGGGAGGAGCAACAAGGAACATCTGTCCTGTCTGTTGGACAACAATACAGGGGGTTAATCACTGAAGCGGTGATTGCAAATGGCAAAAGCCACTTGTGAGAATGAAGCGTAAACAAAAGCAAATTGGAACCAGGCAGTATACAGTGTCCATATTAAGGATCCTGAGGGGCTTTGTCTGATTACAACAATCACCATGTGTGTCTCTCTGCAAGATAAGTGAGGCACATGAAGTGGTTTTAAAGCATAGGCCCGCACATCTATCCTACCATCCATCTACCCATCCATCACTCCTGCTTGATCCTCTACTGCCTCTTATCCATATTTGAAATTAGAAAAGCCTCTCTTATGGGTGGCTTATCACCCATGTAATGATAAAGTTCAAATGTGAATCCATCTGCACAGCTCAGAAAGCCATTGAAATCCTCTCTCAAAGGTGCTGATGGCCACAGCAACCACTGTCAGTTTCCAAAGTATGCGGTGTCTGAAAGACAGATTAAAATTCTGTAGCTGTGGACTGAAAACACATTCAACACTCGCTGTAGGACGCTAAAACTGCATCTGTTTTATAACATGGGCAACCTTTTTCTTTCTTTTCTCTTTTAAAATACAGTACATCAGTTACCATCATATTTAGGAGGGTATATCCATATAATATGGTACACACATTTACATTACATTACATTTAATACAACCAGCACTCTTGTATATGTTTCTATGTTTCTGTACTCTGTTCAGAGGAAAAAATGATGAAGTGCAAAGAAAATCTTAGCAGTGCTGAATCATTTAGTTTGTACCTCAGTCCAGGTGAGAATTTTTCTTCTTTCTTTTGATTTCTTTAACTTTCCCTCATCACATCCAAGAATTACTTACCATTTCACACAGACATGTGAGGCCAACACAAATTCTCTTAAACTATTCCAAAGAACACGGGAAGAGCATAGTTTTGCTCTAAGATGTTTATTTTGTCATGGAGTTTACTCTCACGGCTCACAAATAGAAAAGAGCTTCTCCACTCACACAAACACGCATGCATCCCCTCATCTTCCTTGCAGCTTCAACTCTTGCATAAATAAATTACTGGAATTGTCGAAGTTAACCAGCAAAGAATATTTAGCATTTGGTGATTCTCATTGTAGGAGATCGATATCGATGTTTCTTAGTTTTTCTTTCTGTATGAAACCACAGAGGGAAACATATACACACAGTTAGTGAACTGAACACAACACAACAACGACTGAAGCACAATGAAAGGCCTCTCATCCAGGGCCTCGGTATAATTAACTTGAGCAGCTGACTTTAGGGATTACCCCAGGAGGGGCAGTGAATTAAAGCTCAGCTAATGAGTTGAAGTTTCTTAATTTGTTCTCCCCCATAATTCCAGAATGGATTAGCGGTAGCTTTAGTCGCCTCTTTCCACAGATTAGCATGACTTGCTCTGTTGCAGCGTTTAACAGCAGGGCGGAGAGAGAAGATGGGAGCAGTGGAGATGAATTCACATTCAATGTATGAAGAGGTAAATGTTAAGCAGCATTTAGCAGACAAATATATTCGCCTTCCATGGAGCAAGAAACAATGGCAAGAGGCCACTCGCTGCTGGAACAGAGTGCAATGAACATTTCACATCTTCCATAGAATCATACACTTTGTGTTTAGAGTGAATGGTGATTTATTCCATAAGAACTGGCAAAAGGACTCACTTCTTACTATCTGACTCCTTGGCAATGCCTGGAAAGTGAACTTAAGACTATCAATTAGGGTTAAAAGGCTCTGAGGGCTGTGGAGAGCAGTCAAGCATGACGACTGGACCTGGCACAGCACCTGATGCCTCATAATGAGAATTGACAGGGCTTGTTTTTAATTCTCCTGCACCTTCAGGCCATATTGCTTGGGAGCAAAATAATGCCGGAGGTTGCAAAGTCACACCCTCTGGCAGCTTTCTCCATTAGCCTTCTATGCTCTGCAACATACACACTGGAGTGCAAGTATGTCAATACCATCTCTTTTGGGGGTCCAATCAGAGCTATCTGGTGGGAGATGATGCTATGACTCAGGGGTGGGTAGGGGCAGTCAATCATTGCAAATGTGTGTGTTTTTCTTCATTTCTTATTTAAATGAAATGCAGACTGAGAATATAAAAAGATGAAATTTCACATGTGCGTCCTGTATGAAATCAAATATTTCAGTCAAGTCAATTTTTATATGCCTCTTCCTTTAAAATTATACTGAATTGCAATGCCTTCCCTGAAACATCTAATCAAAGCTTTCAAAAAAAAACAAGGAGCAGGCTTTGCATATTGTATTTTCTATTCACAGTTCAGATTGCATTGATACAAAGATCTTAAAGGGAACATATTAAGCACTTTTCTTTCACAAGTTGATGCCATTCCCTGGGGCTTCATGAAATATATGTGACATTCTTTGGTCAAAATGCAACAGATCTTCTATTTTACCCTTGCATTTTGGTCTTTGCAGTTGGTTTGTAGCCAGGTTCACTTTATAATTTTTGCCGTCTTATAAGATCAGTGCTCCATGTTACACAGTTGAACACACTCAAACACATTTGTCATCATCATTGCATCATTGACGTGCGACCACCTCAGGTTGTTGCTAATGTGCTACAGCACGACGACTTTAAATAGTGCTTGCCATAGTGATATTCTTATATTTGTAAAAATAAATAAATAAAAAAGAACATAAAATTAAAAAAAAAAAAAGTATTTTTTCTTTATTTGAGTTGCACATATTTTTCCGATGTTTCTCTTGTATCTGACACTGTCGTAGCTAGGCTTCTGTGCTGTGTGGACACATTGATGTTTGCATCATTTCATGATGCATTTCTCAGTCGGTTAGCTGACAGAGATCATAGAGGCAGCAACTGGCAGATATGTTCTGAGATGATTCCTCCAAGTTTCTGACACTGCTTGGAATCTGTCGCAGCCCATCTTTGGTTGCAAGACAGTTTTAGCTTTCATCTTTGCCCCCGCCTCACTGTGAAATGTATAACCACCGTTTTGAACTACAATGAGTGGTTTTTATTTTGTTTAAGGCAGCTGAAATTGTATGAACCCCTCAGAAAGGGGTGGAGTCAGCATTTTAATCCCCTTACTCTGTGTGCCCCGATTCTGAGGTACAGCAAATGCAGGATGATGTGAAATTGAATCTGAAACCCCTCACTAAATGATGCATATTCAGACTTATGTGGCACCAAACAAAGTGACAAGATTGTGTTTTCTCAACGTTTTTGAGTTCATAGTTGCTTCAGACACCCAGCACATGCTTCCAAGCACGTTATAACCTTACATCATATGGCCCCTTTAGGAGACTGAAAAGGACACAAGGAGGGACAAAAATTACAGCACAAAGTGATCATGTTTATTGCTGGTGAACTCTAAGGAAGGATATGTTTTCATCATCACACTCAATAGCCCATGAATAATCCTATAGTGTGTCATTTGAACAATGCTTCAGATTAACATACTTCAGAATTAGTGCCATGTATACAGAAATAAAGTGGAAGGTTAAGCTTCTGACAGCTTACCGAAAACAAATTACAATAAACCAGTTTAAACCACAGTAATATTCCAAGAACAAAGAGCAAAAGAAAGAAAAGAAAAAAGTTACTTACACATACTAACAATAAGATCCAGACGTTTGCCTGATTACCTGATAGAATTTTAATTTTCTTAAGCTTTTTATTACTTTGTTTGGGTATAAAATGTGACTCAGTCATAAAAAGTGAAAGCCTTTCAAGGCTACTGGTGGTATTTGGGCTCTTGTGCTGTCAAAACATCCAATAAAGCAGGTGAGAAGGTCCTGTAGCCAATTAGGGAGCAGTAAAAGACTGAGGCTCAGGAGAGGTTTTATTGAGAGACCACATCACCGCAACATCCTCAGATTATTTTTAGATTCTGCCCCAGAGCCGAGGGGCTGTGAAAGGTGTGTGAATATGCCCTTGCCTGGGAAATGTCACACCAGCACAGCAACATCAAGTGTTGAATTCAGTCCTAGCTTAAGGAATAAAGTCAGAACCACTCCGAGTCCAGAGCTGAACATGTGCACTCTTATTAGGATCTCTTCTATCTGTAATGTGTGTGTGAGTGTGTGTTTGCGGAATGCACGGATTCTAAAGCCTACTGCTGTCAAATTAGAGGGTTGATGTAGTGCTGTGAGCAGGAGCAGGCTGCCTGACCGATGAGAGTGACGTATGCATCTCATTGGTGGACAGCTTTCATCAAGAAACTCAATTGCCATGGCGACAGCCAAGAGACTCAGGACGAGAACAGCGAGTGGGCTTGTGTCATACTGTGTCATATTTACAGGCACTTATATTGCTCATGCGGCCACTCAAAAATGATGCTGCTTTTCTGTTTATGATAAAGTCCTTTTGATTCATAATAGATGGCTATTTTGTCTGAGTGAGGGGTGGGCTAAATAATTAAAATGATATTTTTGGGGCATTAGTGCTCCATCAATGGGCTGTTTGTTAATTAATCAGTTTATAAGTGCCAGGTTATCAGTTGTTGATGAGACTGCACAATCTAACTCACTATGTACGTGGAATGCATTCGCCTACATGAATCAGATGAAAGCAAGACATTTTATGAAAAGGATTACATAAAAAACAAACAAAAAAAAAAAACACAGGTTCAGATGCGCACATTTATGTGTGAAGGAGTGAGAGGGAAACATATCTCAGTACATGGTATTAAAAGAAAGCACCCATACTTTAGCCAGAGGGTTGGAGTGTTGCTGACCTCTGCTGTGACCACACTCATGTTGACAGCCGTTGCACTTCTCACACACTCCCCCAGGCCTGATGTGTCCACTATCCTTCAGAGATGAGGCCAGGCTAAAGCAAGGCTCATTGGATGTCGTCTGGGCACCAAGACAACACCACTGAGTGGTGTAATACTTGCTAGCAGAGACCCCCAACTGGCCGAACCGGCCTATCACAGACCATATTTCATCTCAGCTGGTTAACTCACCTCTGTCAGCAGGGATATGAAACCCCACACAGGGAAAAAGAAAAGAAAAGAAAAAAAAAGAGGAGAATCTATGCCTGCAGAAACAACATGTAACAGTCTTCATGTCGGAGTGAACAAGGATTAAATGACATCGTTCATTTTGGAGTATGGGATGGTAAACATTGAAGATGCTGATGACTTCATTATTTGCAATTGAACTCGGGTAAAAATAAGCCAAAATCTAAACCAAAACATCTATACATCTCAAAAATGTGTCAGCTTGATTTTTAGTGTTTGATTAGAATTATTTCCGACACAGTAATTATGTCAGAGGTAATTATGTTGTATAACAAGTCATCATGGTGCAGGGCAAAGGTTGTATGTACATGCTCTTATTATGTATTGGAACTGGCAGCTAATTTTACGGTAATCAAAGCCCCATTTTCCCAAGGTCCTTTTAAAAGTCATGCCTTTTTTTTCTTTTCTTTTTTTTTAAACACAGAGATAAATTACTTTCAGAGATTTCTTGACTGAATGCTATCATTCAGCATAGAAACACTGACCACAGGTGGGCCACCGACAGGAACAAAAGGCTGTGTTCATTAAGTGTCCGAGTCAGCTCCTTCATGGAGCACAGAGGATATTGCATTGACACATGTGACCGTGACACTCTAATAGAAGAGAAGTCCTCCTCTACTCCCATTACCCCATTCCATAATTCATCAAACACATTGAATTTTCAAGAGGGATCTGTCATCAGCTTAGATTTTTATCGACAATAGACTGCCTTGTAGTTCCCTGATTGGTTTCCACACAGGCAGAGCTGCAAATGAGAAATGAACATGAAAAGCTGCGGTAGGACACCTGTCAAAATCCGTCGCTTCCCCAAACCTTGTGCGCTTCTTATGATGAATTAATGATTAATCCGGATTTTGTGAAAAGTCTCAGTGAATGATGTTGGAATAATTAGATTGTCTTTGATCATTTTACGTTGGCTCATGTCAGTAATTTGTGGTAAGTCATCTGAATTCAGCCATTGAAATTCCTTGGGAGCTGTGAGCGCATTAAACCGAAGCGTTCCTCATAATCTTCCACATCAATAACGCTACGAGTGAGTCCCTGATATCCAGGAAGATCTGAATAACAGCAGCCCTGCTCCGCAGCCATCTCTCAGGTCAGCTCAGACATCCGATCCCCGCTCTGGACAAACCATTATTATGTCCATGATTGGTCTCCCTGTGTGGGAATATGCTCTCCTCTCTGACTGTGTGAGCCTAATGCTGTGTGGCAGGTCCGGCACTCCACTGCCTAAACACATCTGTCATGTTTTGTCATAGTGATACAGCAACCAGCCAACTCCCACCTCTGTAGCAGGGTATTTTTGTATAACAGCCCTGATAGAGCTGCGTTTCAGATGCAGATGTGTTTGGTAGTGCAACCCAACACTTAAGGCAACACTTTTATTGTATAGTCAGCATGTATGCATGCTGGGAAAAAAAAAAAAAAAGAAATACACACAGAAAGACACCACCAATTGCTGTTATTTGCATTTCAAAAGCTAACCACGCACCCGTAAGCTTAAAAGTCAAATTACGCCTGCTCTGTTGGCCCAGTGGGCTTATTAATACCACCCTACCATGCCTTGCTCTGAATCTGAAACTCCGCAGCAAGCCGTTTTTGTTCCTCATGAGTCCAATCCCGCTGTCCTGTGTTGTTTAATAAAGAGAGCCTTAAAAAACAAAAGAATAATGTGGTTTTTCTCCCACTTTACATTTGCTTCCACAAGACAAAATGGTCACACTAATGTTCAACTCTAGAAGAAATATGAAACATTGACAAAAAAAAAAAACAACCAAAAAAAAAAAAAAAAAACATTGTAAGTATTTCACAAGAACTCTCACCCACCTGCAACACCCATTGCAAAACTATTCCCTTTGATTCCCTTTTCTTTCGAGTTGCTCAGCCAGAATTGATCGTCAACAGGAATTGATTACATCTAACCTAGAAAAGTGAAGCAAATCGGTAAGATGTCTGCAGGCAAGTGCAACATGGTATGCTCATCTGGACCTCTGTTTACTCTTTTGCATCCAAAGTCCAAAACTGACTCAGACAAACAAGTATCAAAGGAAAAGTTTAAAGCTTTACATGATTGTTGGTTTTTTTTGTTGTTGTTTTTTTTTTCTGAGATTGTCTATTCTCTTTTATTCCTGCTGCTGCCTAGAAAATAACATAAGAGTCAGAAGGATATCTGAAATGGAAATTCTGAATCAATAGCTCATGTCATGTAATAAATGGAGGCAATAATGCCTGAGCTTTTCTAACTCAGTGAACTTGAAAAAGTTCAAATCTGATTCTATATTTATTTCTCTTTCACTTTTTTTTTTTTCCCCTGATGCAAACCCACAAACCCAGAGCAAAGCAAACAAGTTTCAAGTAAAGGCTTATTATGAAGCCAATTTAAGAGGAGCCATCCTGAAACAATACTCCATCCTGGTCAAGCGTCCCTGCATGCTGCTGTGCTGGATTGCAGCTGCAGGCATTACAGAAGCGGGCCTACAGTTGGTATAACATGACAATGGAGGTGAAAATCCCTTTTCAGTGGCTCATGACATTGTTGGTGTACATGTGTACACGTTCTGCTCACTCGATCACAGCAGAAATATTAATAAATAAAGGTGGATGAGAGGGCAGCAGGGATGTAAAGCGGTGCTCAGAGAAAATCTATGTTCCTCTTAGGCTGAATGACTGCATTACATGATTTCACTTCATGAAGTCTATCACACAGGCACATTTTACAATGCAATCGTAGTAATTTTTGGAAGTTTGTTTAATGGGATCATGTATTATAATGTCATGTTTTTGAGGGAAAAAAAATGTATTTAATTATGCATGCAGCGAAGAGGATTGCGGCACTGATGGGGAGATTGCACTACTGTTGTTACAATGCAGCAGAGGGGAAACCGCATAGGTACTGTGGCCCCAGTAATTTGACAGTGGACTTAAAATAACCTATTTTAAAGAAGAACAGCAGTGATTTTAGCAGCTCTGCATGTTCAAACTGCAGGACATTGCCTGAGGCCATAGCGAGTGTGCTGGCAAAGGCTCTTTTGATCAATGCAGCATCCATGAGGCCATTTACTTATTGCACGGTAGCTTGCAAGCTCATCTTAGTGTCTACATTAACCACAGCATGTCTGAGAAATGCATGTGAGTAGACATAATTCTCTCCTGTCAGTGGTAAGTAGGTACTGTACAGAGACAACAAGCTAAGTTGAAACACTTGTTCCCAGTGGCCAGGATGAGTGACAGGGCTGAAGGAATGAAAGCCGGTGTCACTGAAGATTTTCTTGCCTGTCATCAGATATGTGGTGCCTGTCATCACATCGAGCAGACGATGGGGTACAGGTGGAGCTAAAAGTGGGAAAAACTACAGAGAGAGTTAACTGTGACTGACAGGGAGAACAGGGCAATTACATTACTTGCCAAGGGATTTGAGATCACTGTAGGGGGTGTAATGGAGAAGAAATGTGTATGTTATATAGTGCTTCTTTATTTATGTTTTTAATATCAGTTTTGGCATGATGGTGTTAGATATTTGCTCACCACTGATTGTTTGTCTGGGTTAACATTTACTTTAGTTTCATTTGTACAAAAGAGCAAGGGAAATCATACTTTACATACGTAATTTTCATTCAGTGTTGCTCTTTTGTTGTGCTTGATTTATTTGATCACTTTGGCCAGGAAGTCAACTTTAAATACAGCATTTGAGTTTTGCTCTTCTCTCCCTCCAAGTCTTCAAGCTACAAACTGTCATGTGAGTCCATCATCTCTGTGTGATGTGCTGGATATGCAGATTTCTGAATGCAGATTGAATTTGACATTTCTCTTTAATTGCTCCTTGTTAGGCTAAAATAATCCATAGGGTCATGCTCAGAGGAAAGGCAAGTGTCCAAGTGTTACAGGCTTTCTAAACAGCAGGAGACAAACATGGCCCGAATCCAGAACCACAAGATGGCAGAGGCAGATGGCCAATTACGTCCTATAATGCCTAATTGTAAATGATGAGGCAGGTGCTAAATTAGGCCTGCAAATAAAGAAGAATTCATAACACATAGCCTGAGACAAATCTCCAGGATTTCCCAGTTTGTAAAAGAAGATAGATGATGGATTGATGAGTTTGCTGTGAATGTACACAAGTAAAAGTGGGGGGAAATATTAGATAGTCAAAACACAGAGTGAATTCCAGAAGCAACTGACGAATGCAGCTGCAAATGGTGGATTCACCAGGGTTCATTTCGTTGCAAGAGGAAAGGTTGAGTCTAGGTGTTGGAACTGTAAATATCACACCAAGAGTTGTTCGGTGCAGTCAGAAAGTACTGATATGCTCACAGGTGCAAAACAAAACAACTCTCACCTCACCTTTGCAACATGGTTAACATTTGTCTCAATTCAGAGGGCAGAGAGGCTGATTTGTTGTCCAGACCTGTCAAAAGAATGTTTTTCTTTCATATTGTCAATTTTCATTTTTTAAATTTCTTATTCTCTTAAAAGGCCACTCCCCCAAATTTACATTTCAGTTGTAATAAAAAACATCTGTTGTTGCTCTGACAACGGTATCAGGGCTGTTATCAGTTGGTGGCTTGTGAGAACCGTTGAAGAACTACCAAAGAACTATGATATCTCAATCCATATCTCAGCGAATCTGACCTTTCTTTCTCACTTTTTCTCAAGCAAGCCTCTGCACATCATGGAAGGGAGAACTTAAATTGCCAGTGAAGCATATTTTCAATTATTTTCTTTTAAGAGAAGGTGCCCAAAGATGCACTGAAATGTGTACAGTGCTGTTGTTAAGATTAGAAAGGTGAAAACGTGAATAGAAAAGAACCTTTCATTCCAGTGGGTTTTGTCTCCTTTCCTTGAATGAGTAGTCCCATGTTGCTCTGCAGTAAACATGTTTAGACAACAGAGAGTCACTCAAGGTCTTGGCTACAAGGCCATTCATTGTCACAATCAGTAAACCAAGTCTGCATTGCTTTTCCCTCATCTCCCTGTTTGCTCGTCTCTTTCCCCCTCAGGGGTCACCATGTCCCTGTTCTCCTTCTCATCCTCCCAAACCTGATTATTGGCTCTCCATCCAGACGCAGTCACTTCTGCTAATTAGAACAAACCTTTTAATCACTGAACATACATCTTCTCTTTTCAGACGGGCCAAGACCGGGGCAGACTTACCACAAACCATCATTAATTTGAAGTGTCGTCTTTTTCTAGTTTTTTTCTTTTTTTGCCAACCCATGTCACCTCTTGTCGTTGAAGCTCAGCATCTGTCCAGAAGCACTAAGCTGCTAAATAGCCATGACCAACCGTCCAGAACGACTCGGCATTGAGTATTAAAAATCCATCAGGGTGCAAATCAACAAGCCAGTACATGGCACACACTATTATTTTCATATGGTGTGGCAGTCACCCTTGGTCCCCCATTAATGCTGGGATGTCAGGAAGAAAGTGAATCAATACCATTAAGGCATCTAAGAACCAACAAGCTCTTAAAGAACTCTTGACCTGCTAGCTGAAGATTATGTCAAGGTCATATGGCAATGACCATGCAAAAATAAAATAACGAATAAACTTTAGGAGGCCCACACCGAAGTAAAAGAAAAAAACAAAACAAGACAAAGAAAAAAAAAAAACAACAGGATTTTTGTGAGTCATGGACAGAGAAAAGATGTTGACTGCTTGCACTCATAGCCAAAGGTTGTCCTTATAAAAGCTTGACCTTTCTGGAGCAGCCTGGCCCCTCTTTCTTATGAGCACACTCACATGCTTTTAACGACGTCCTCTACCGTCTCCGTGCTCAGCCCTCGCCCCAGGAAGACACCATTCCATTACCTCCTCCCTCAGACGAAGGCGCAAACACATTTGAAGAATTGTGCAGCTTGTAGAAATCTGCTGGAGGTTTCTTGCTCAGTCAGCCCTCATAAGTGCTCTGTGGGGTTGTTCATGTAGATTTTGGGGTATTTACTTCAGCAAGTGTGAATGCAGCAACAGTGTGAATGATAAAGAAAAAAAAAACCTGAACTTTAATCAAAATGTTGTTTGTTTGATGATCTGTATCACGAATCGCTTTGAGAGAAGAGAGACAACTAGAGGGACAGTGAGAGAACAAAGAATGTGGATCAAAGGCATTTGGATGCACATTTGTTTTTTGTTTTTTTTGATTTTTTTTGTGGCACTATATTTGACGGCAAAGTGAAGGCAAAGAGGGATGCAAAGCATGGATGGTGGTACTACCATGACAGACAAGTACAGTAACTCTTCTCAAAGAGGGTGTTGTCTCCGGTAATAAAAGTTTCTTCCAACATCAGTAGTCCATCAGTAGTCCTACCACGCACATGGCAGCACTTTCAAGGTTCCTTTATTTTATTGATCTCTCAGAATCATGTTGAAATACATTTTAATTTCTCCTTAATGTTTTTTGTTAGTTTTTTTTTATTGTTTTGTTTATTTTTAAATACAAAATACTGAAACATCTCACTTGGGGTTTGGCCCCTTTCTTATCCTATATCTTGATAAGAGTCCTCTTCTCTAAAATGGACTCAGTGGACATAATTAAGACAACAAACTCCTGCCTAGAGTTTTAATGTTAATAATGTATTTAAACGCAAAAACCAAAGGCATCATCAAAGGCAAAATGAAAGATGAATGGAACTGTTACCAGATCTCTTGGATATTTAATTTGTAGACAACTAGACAGTCAGGTAACTGGCTATAAGAAGCTTGACTGGGAACCAAAAAGCCAAAAACAAAAATCTGTAAATGATATCCAGAAATCCAGAGTTTTACAAACATGATCAAACACTCTTGAGCCGATGCAGAAAACATAAAACAAACCAGAGTGAAATTGTTTTTCAAAGTGCACAAATTCTCAGACCAAAGTTGAAATTGGAGCATCTGTATCAGAACAACTCTGGCAGGCTCAGAACAGGTTCAGAACTGAATCCAAGTAGAAAATCTTTTGAGGAAACCTAAAACTCCTTGACGTGATGATTCACATCAAACCACGGTTGCCTTGAGTATTTGAGCTGAAAAATATGTTGTGCAAAACTTGTGACTTTTTCCCTTCTTTTTTATGTTATTTATCTTTTTTATTTTTATTTTTAAGGGCATTGGAGCCGTTGTTGCTCATTTGCTTTTTGTAGTTACCTAAACTTTCTTTTGTTTTTGTTTTTTTCATCATTCTTTTTTTCAATAAACTAACAAATCATTTCAACAGCTGGAGCATTATGTGGAGATAAATAAGGAAAGAGGTAATCCAATTAAATATTAATCTTAAACATAATTATAAAAAAAGGAAACTATAAAGCCTCTAAACTCCTTCACTCCATTCACTAAATAGAATGTTTTTAATAAAGTGCCTTATTAATCTGCAAAAAATAAATTATCACTCCAAAGTGGCATAACTTTGTACATCTTTTGCAAAGCAAAGATGTTTTTTAGCAGACCCTTTTAAACTGTCACAAGACCTTTAAAAGGAATTCAAATGAAAACTGCGATGGATCAAAGACTATTTCTCACCTGTACTGCTGCCATCTGCGCACCTTATTAACCTCTAACTTCATAATGTTTTCCCTCTCCCTCCACTATTCCTCTCCGCTGTTTAGTTTTTACAGTACGGGCTTCAGATTTTGTCAGCATGCTCTCTGTGCCATGCACAACAAAGAAATAGCAAACCTCAAGACAGTCATGGGCAAAGAACTCTGTCCTCCTGACCCACTCCACATGGCCAGCTGAGTGTCCCACATGGCCTGCCCACTCTACAGCATATGGAAGCAAAATGGTGCCAATGGTGCAAATGGTGGTTTAGATCCATCTGAGCCCAACTGTCACAGGGTGGCACCTGGGGCACGACTCTTCTCCAACTAAACTCTACAATCAGGCCACGGGTGCTTTGAATAGAAAGCACTGCGATACAAGTTTATTCCCCCTGCTTCAGCCAGAGTGATAAGTATTTCATCTCATCCTCTCTCCAAAATCATTTGTGAAGACATTTATGAAAAAAGTGATAACACTGAATTGCGTTAAAGCTGGTCTTGATATATACTTCCAAGTCTCATAAAGGGAGAAAATTGCATTTTGAAATCATTACCATATATGTTTTTGGCACAACATCCTTTTTTTTTCTCTCTCTCTCATGCAAATAAAAGAACAGCCATCACTTTCTCTAATGCTTTTTCTCTCGCTGCCACAGGGCAGACATTAGTGTCACATTCTCATCAATAGCAGCATGTCATAAAAGACGCATCAATAACCAGCAACCTCTCAATGTTCTCCATTATTATTATTATTATTATTCTTTAATGTTGTCAGAAGCATGATTTAATGCCTTGCACATTTTAACTGTGGCGATTCATCAGCGCACAAACCTCTGTTTTAGTTGTGCAGTGGATGGGGGGGGGGTTGGTAGATATCAGTCAGCCAGTGAGCTCATCTTACTAACCTCTATTGTGTGTGTTCCTTGCTGCCGGAGCTAAAGATGATGGTTTTGTGGCATGTTTAGAGGGGGCTCTGTCACATTAATCTTTCCCTGTGCTCTGCTCTAAAGCCAGCAGTGCACAATTCCTCTGCAGGGTCGCTCAGATGGCAAACAGCACCTGGCATGGGAAAAAGGATGTTGGGCAAAGGTAAAAACCCATTCAGGCATCTGTGCTTACTCAGCTTAGTTTATGTGTACATGGAAAGAGAGACGCAACAGAAATATAAACTCTGGGTGGATGAGCGATTTTGTTTTTTGGGAAATCATTCTCCATGCCCTTCATAACAAAAATCAGAGGCCTTTTCCTCTTCTTCCATCTGGCAAATGGCATTTCTCCCTCTCTCTTTCTCTCTCTCTGGCTCTCTCTCTCTCTCTCTCTTTTTACCATGCATTGAGGTTCTGCAGTGCATACTTCCTGCCAGGCTTGGCCTGAGAAACACATTTCTATGCAGAGAGCTGCTGCCTACGGCAGTGTGATTGTTGTCTGGCCTCATCGCTCCAAACATCTCTAACATCTTCACACCTTCCAGCTGTCTGTTTCCTACGAGGGGTGAGTCTGAAATGTTAAATTGAGGTAGAAGCCTCTGACACACAATCACTCTTTTCCCCTCTGCTTTGCTTCCTTAGTCATGATTAAAAACACCTAAAATTGTGACTAGTCATAAAAGACTCCAGAACATCTCAGCTTCTGGCTTCACATTATCTTTGTATCCACTGGTAGAATATACAGTCAACAAAACTGGCCTCTTTTTCAATAGTACTGTTTTACAAGACAGCAAGTGGACTCTCCCTTGCCAGACAGCTACAGCAGTATCCTCTTGTTACTACAGGAATGCATCAGTGTCATTCTAATTTGCCCATATAGCACCTAATATGATAACTTAAAATGCCAGCTTGCACCTGCTGCTGTGATAGCAGGAGGAGGTGTGAGTTGTGTGTAAAGCTGGGCATTGTAGATGCTGGAGTGTGCGGTGCGAATACAACCTTATCCATTAAAATGTGTTACCTAGCTTCGAGGAAGAAGCTATATGAGGTGTATAATGACGCTGAGATCCAGCGCATAGCACTGGGACAGTATCCAATTACCATCTAGACCATCCAAGAAGCTTGGGGCCTCTTCAAAAAACATCAGCAAAAGCATCAGAGGACAGAGGTCACAGAAAACCCTGAATATTCTGTTGTGAGCAATATCTGCTGAGATCAACAGTGAATGTTTATGTCACTGTTGAACATTTATACACTGCTGGGACCCAAACATGGAGAGCAAACACTCATACAAAAGGTTCCCCACGGCTAATGCAGCTGTTTGCTCTAATAACTTGCATTATAGTGAGCACATCCCTGGAGGGTGGTGGTCCAAGATGGAGTAATGCCTTCATCCCCCTGGGTCACAGCACCCTGCCCTCCGATACTTGGACATGGACTAATCTAGGCCACTGTCTGCTCACGTTTGATCTGATCACACTTGTAAATTTCTTTAAACTCCGAAGTAAAAGACGTAAAAATACGTCCTTACTGGCTCAGGAGATGCAGTTAGAAATAGCACTGCATGAAATATGTGTGTGTGTGTTTGTTCTTGATCTTCGCCGGAAATCTGACAGGGCAGTGTGCCTATGGATTAGAGCGGGCTCTGTTTGGGTGGCTGCATAATTAGGACAACTGTGCTGACAGGATGCAAAATGGCCTCTTTTTTTACTCTTTTTTTTTTTGGGTATAACCCATCTGTGTGCATGTTTGTGTTTTCATACACACACACATATATATATACATACATTTATAAAATATGATATTGTATATATACACACACACACACACACACACACACACACACATATATAAATATATATATGTATATGTATAA
>JBAMYA010000018.1:20628378-20642065 GCA_037176975.1 Arrhamphus sclerolepis | reverse complement strand
ATTTGATTATTATTAAAATTTTATATTGGTGATGCTAATCGAGCTGTTTGTTGTCCTTTTCTTTCCTAATGAGAATCGATAAGGGAATCAATAAAGAACAGAATCATTAAGCAGAATCGAAAAAAGAATTAGAATTGCAAAAATCTTATCAATTCCCATCCCTACTAAAGGGTGCAGTGTCATTATTAGTGTGAGGTTTGCCATTTTCTGGCATACTTGGAAGAATCATCCACTTCTGCGGTTGTGGTCCATGGTCCATCTAGTGTCCTAATCTGCAGAAACCATTATCTGGATGTTTATCACATGTGGCAGACTGCCAGATGTTTGTATACTGCATACTACATGTTGGCAAAATCAGTGTGTATTACTAGTTTAAAAAAAACTGCCAGTGACTCTTTTTATAAAGGAAGAGATGTTTTCCCCGCACCAGTTTATCCATTTATCTTGACAGTCTTTGGTAAAATGTTGTAAAGCTCTGTGTTGGTGCTGAATTAAAGTCCATCAGTGTGACTCTGCAGTACATTGATCTGCTGAGCACTGACTACTGTACTACTATACTAAATTACTACAGTAATGTGGGAAAGCCAAGTACTCCAAGGATGGTATCCACTGGGTAGCAAGACGCTGCATTTGGGATTTTAGACTGCACCTTAAATATTTGGGTTTAAATATCACTTGAAAGGAAAAGAAAAAGAAGAAAAAGAAGATGCAAACCCTACTGATTCAGAAAGATGACTGTTAGCGCAGAGGTAAGCAAACAAACAAACAAAACCTAACCTCACGTGGCTATGCTACCTTCAGTTCGCCAATGAACAGCTCAGCAGTGACAACAATGCTGTCGGAAGTCTTATTGGAGAAAAGTGGAAGTCTGGAAAGCTCCTCAAAAGCTCCTCACAGTGCAACCGTTATTGCCACTAGTACCTCTTTGAATTATTACTACTTTTTAAAGATGTAAACTGTACATGCAAACGCGTAAATGTGCTTTACTCTAACTTTATAGAATTCACCTAGTTCTCTTGTTTTTTTAATTCACCGTGCTCATGTTGGTGTTCTGTTGAAAATGACTTAAATACAGATTCAATGTCAAGAAACAACATTTTAAAGCCAGTCGCATATGGGAAAGCAACAGAAAGCACAACAGCTGGGTATGTGTAGAAACACTCCAGGACAGGTGATCCAGCTGCACCTCATTCTGTTGTTCCAGGACTGAGTCATTAACTGCAGCAATTAACTTCCTGTCCTCTGTGCACGTGTGTTTGCTAATGCAAGCATGTGTGCGCGTTGCGGGACTGAAACTGAGTTAATTATCTACCCAGAAAAACACATGACTGCAAACAATTACGATGCTCCACGGGGTGTACCTGGTGATAAGTGCAGCAGGTAGATTTAACAAGCTGCCGTCCCAAACGGACTTCAACTCCACATACGCAGCAGGAAAGCACTAAAAGCATGTAAACATAGCGTAAAAGTAGGTCACAGTCAAATGCCATGAACTTACAGGACATGCATCATTAAAACCGCTTGTTTACAAAAAGCAGAGGAATGTACAAATAATTAAAGAAAACCAAAAAGAAACAAAAAAAAAACGTAACGCATCTTTAAAAGTAGGTCACTATGAAGCTGTAAGGTTCGATTCTAGAGTGCATAAATAAGTTGGACACTAAACCCCGATGACACACATCTAAATGCTGGTTGTTACATGTGATACAGTGTTGTTTGGAGGAGAGAGTAAACTTCCAGTTCTTTTGAAATGTCCTGTCCAGTAAAGGATAAGCACTCTGCTGTAAACGCTGTTGGACATGTAGACACATTTGGTTCAGCCTAGGAACGACTAGCACCATCTGTACATTGCCAGATATTGTGCTTCCTACTGCTTGGTTTCAGATTCAGAGATGTTTTGTAAAGTTCTAGCTCATACAGTAATTTGTAATGTTGACAAGGAAATGTTTGTCTGAAAGAGCCCAGGACCAGGAACAAAAATGTAGTGCTATCTTAGCTCCATAACCTTTTGAAGATGTACAACAAGGCCCTTAAAACCGTCATTCTCTTTGTCTCTCAAGGAAGCGCTAATCACTCTTATTCCAAAGAAAGGGAAAGATCTCAAACAGGTCGGGTCATATAGACTGATTTCTTTACTGAACACTGACCTCCAGATATGAACCAAATCCCGAGCATGAAGATTAGGCTCAAACATAGCAAAACTAATACACCCAGATCAAACACACATCTCTTTTATAATTTCAGACGTCTTTTAAATACCATTTACTGTCCCAGGCTTTCTGCAGAGGAGGATTTGTTCATTTTGAGTTTAGATGCAGAAAGAGCCTTTGATTGTGTAGCGTGGCCCTACTTACTGGAGAAATTTGGTTTTGGAACTAGATTTTATTTCTTGGATTAAACTTCTGTATTCCAGCCCTAATGGCAGAAAAAAAGTACCAAAGAACTGCTAAGCAAACTGCTCTGGAACCTCTGGCTGAAACCATCAGAACACAGTCTTCACGGTTACAACACTGAATTTACATCAAATAAAATTTCATGTTATGCAGATGACGTTTTACTATATGTAAGTCAGCTGGAACTAAAGCGAACTCATGCCAGTACGCTGCAAGGACCCGGGTATCCTAACACAGATTCCATCATAATCAGCCCCCTAGGAGTTGACATGTTTAGCTATACAGATAACCAGGAAATATGATTTACTATTTGAGGCTAAATATACATTGTTATTAGAAAAATATCTAGGCTCATATAGATTTCTGGAAAACATTGTCAATGATAAGTAGGGTAAGCGCACTCAAAATGACCTTTTTGTCCCAATTGCTTTATCTTTTCAGGAACTTGCCCATATAGCAGAAAAACTTCTCTCTTTTATTTGTAATAATAAACTTCATAGAATTAAAGGAGGTCATGTCTGCAAACGGAAAAAAGAAGGTGGATTGGCCACAGATATCTGTTACCTTGCGTACTGGCAGGATGAGACAATCCTTTCTGACAACTGCCTGTATGGGGAACGTGAAAAATCACTTTATAATCACAACCCTGTCATACACAATACCATCTTAATTTGGCAACAGATCTCCAAACAGCTCCCACTTAGATCTTTATCATTTACACGCACCTTTAACAGCCGATCTGACACTCTCACCTGTGCTTACAGATGCAGGTGTCAGTCGATGGAGGTAAATGGGACTGTACAGGGTGGGAGATCTGTACTTTCAGGGCACTTTTGCAACATTTCAGCAGCTCCAGGATAATTATGGAATCCCAAGGACAGATTTCTTTAGGTATCTGCAGGTCCGACATTTTGTTAAGACACATCTCCACAACTTTGAAAATGCTGAGTCAGACAAGCTAGATCTCTGCTTTGGCAAGACATTAATAGGTTAGCATGCCATTTCATATTCATGTGGTATATTATAAGATCGTAATCAAATGAATATGGAAACACTTAAAAAGAAGTGAGAGGAGGAGTTGGGGTTGGAGATATCAGGAGAGATCTGGGGAAGAGCATTGCAGTTTGTCAACCAGTGTTCTCTAATGCAAGACATCATTTAATATGGTTCAAAATCACTCATAGATCACATTATTCAAAGGTGAAACTCTACCCAGATCTGTTGCCTATCTGTGATAAATGTAACTACGCAGAAGCTGATTTATTACACGGTTTTGATTTGAGTCCAAGATTTAAAAAGTTTCTGCTTGGAGATTTTTGAAGTTTTTACAAAAATCTTGGAAGTGCAAATGAATCCGGATCCTGTTAGACTTTTATTTGGTGTCTCAGAAACTCAAAAAAAAAAAAAAGCCATCTCCAATACATAATATTGCTTTTTTGTTTTATGGTCCTCTCTGTGCCAAGAAATTGGTTTTGCAGCACTGGAAGGGGGAAGAGCTCCCATCTTTTAACCACCAGATAACGGGTACCTTCCACCTTGAGAAAAGCACATATGTCATCAGACTGGAGGAATATAAGAAGATCTGGGGACCACTGATCACCTTTTTAAAGGGAAAGTATTTGTCACTCACAGCCTAAAAATGTATTTCTACCAGGCAGCATACCTCATGGTAAGCAGGTGGGTTTATCTGCTTGTTTTAATGTTATTATTATAATTGCTTTTTAATTCCATTATGTCATTTGTGCTTTTAAGTTCTGTCTATTGTCTCACGCTTTGCTCGATCGTCCTGTGATGTTAGTTCTTAAACTTATTTTGTTATACACATATAGGGGACAAAAAGGAAGAAATATTTTAAATATTTTTCCCAGTTTGTTATGTCCATACTGGACCTGTCTTTTGCTTCCCAATAAAAATATTTGAAGAGAAAAAGTTTGTCTGGTTTCTCTTCCATATTATTTCATTCATAAAATGTTCACAACAGGCTTTTCCTCTTCCTGATTAATGACTAATAACTAATCTTCATCTGAAAAAGTGTAGCATTTAAACTCACTCCAGGGAAAAGCTAAGGGTGCGATTATACATGTTTAGATAAACAGAAAACTAGTGTTTAGCATCAGGTCTACCTTTAATTTAACCAGGAAAAGCGTGTTTAAAATCTCTTTTACAAGAGCGTCCTGGCCAAGAGGCGGCCGCTAAAACACGTTTCCGAGGCCAAACACACATAAAACAGTCACATGAAATATTAAAAACCTAAAATAACATTAAAATAAAGAATTATACATGAAAACAACATAACAAATAGAGACGAGTGCATAAAAAGATCAAACAAAATGTCAGCATCTGGCTGTGCATAAATGTAATTCTGGCCACCTGCATCAGTACATGGGGGTCCATGGGTGCCCTCCTGCAGCCAATCACATGCAGCGCAGAAATCTGTAAACGTGGACTTCGCTTATTACAAACTCACTGACGACACACACAGCTGAGACAACCTCCCGTTCAGGAGATGGCACGCACAAACCTCCTTCAAAGAAGATGCCAAGCAGGGGAAGGAAAGCAATATGGACTGAGAGATTAGTGGCTGGCCTCAGCTTTTTAATGAAACAAGAGCTTAGAAATAATTAATGCATTAACATGCAGGAAGCTTCTGCTGTTCTTCCTCAATCTAAACCTAAAATAAAATTTAAAAAAAAAATCCTCACAGGTTTGTGAAAGGATAAATCATGACGTCAATGGGCCAATTTTTACAGGATCTGTGGACATTATGCATGTCTAGTAAAGAAGACATACAGGACATCCCCCTTTTTTTGGTGTATTGTCTTATTGAAACACCTGTGACATGATTTGGTTAAAAATATCACTGAGATACAGTAAAACAGCATCCTTCTCAACCATTTTTTTTGTTTACAATTCTGTTCATAGCAACAGATTCAATCTCCCTGCTGTCTTTCATGGGGTGTGCCTCTGCTGAAACTAGCCCTACAGCTTGGTGCAATCCACATCTGAAGGAGGTTCACATGAAGCTGGGTGGAGATAAAGAAGAATCCAGGTAAACTTAAGGCTGACTTGTACTTTTGCTCCAAAGCTATGCCACAGCTACGCCGTAGGTGTGAACTCTACTACTCAACAGAGTGGAACTGTGTATTTTGGACCATTGGTATAAAGGGAGGAGACAAGGTGCCACTTTACTTCGCTGTCACAAATGTTGAGGTCTGCGGTTCTGTGGTGTTTGGGTGAGGTCTGCGGTTCTGTGGTGTTTGGGTGAGGTCTGCGGTTCTGTGGTGTTTGGGTGAGGTCTGTGGTGGAGCAGCAAACAATGGATTTCCTCCCAGTGTGACAACATTGCCTGTTGGGTTTCTTCGAGGCTGTTTAAGCAGCTCGGTAACTTCCTCCTCACTCGTGGCTTCCTGGCAGGCTGCCAGACCCCCACCCCCACCTCCCACGGCCCATAAGGCCACTCTGCTGCCCGTCCTGTGTGAGACAGGAAGCTGGGCCCTCTGGACAGTGACCTCACTGCAGGAAAAGTGGAGGGTGTGTGCACTGTAGTTGTGTGTGTGTGCGTGTGGAATTTTCCCTCTATATTCTCACACGTTAAACACTTTTGCTGCTTCAGCTACTGAACAAACGAAGCTTCAAACATGAGTTTTTGGAGCTTTTTTTTTTTAATGTGTACATGTCCAGCATGGCCTGTTAACACACTCAACTAGAGGTGAACACACAACACAAATGTATAAAATCTTACATTTTCTAAAGAAAAAAAAAAAAGAAGCAATCCAAAAAACCCCTCACAACTATTTGGAATGTTATTAACAAAAAACAAATCTAATTTGAAAATATAAAATCAAATAAGAGAACTTAGATTTGACATGTAATAACCTTTTTTATTGTGATCACCTAATGAGATCCTTTTCTTCCCTTCATCCCATTGCAGGCATGGACGATGCTGAAGTTAGTAATTTTTACAGAAAACTCTACTTTCTAATGTAGCTGCAACTTGTGGACGGAGACAGTGTTTTTACGTAGCGCACTCAACAGTTTCAGTCTGTCTGGAGAACAGTAAAGTACTGCTGTGCTGCACTCGGCCGTCCCTCTGCTCCATTTCCACGTTGAGTGGAGTTGGACATGTGGCAATTTAAAAAGAAGTGGTTTCAGAGTGGATGGGCTCAGTGAGCAAGCTGAGATGCATCCTGGGAAAAGACAACCCACAGTCCTCTGGGCTGAAGTCGACATGGACCCCAAAGACACCTCAAGTGAAAATGGAACCGTTATCGGTCCACTCTGTGCTGATCTGGTCTTCTGTGGTGGAGCTCGGACTTCACACGGCGCTGATGCAGTGATTTCTTAAAACTTGGAGTTATTTGACAGAGCAGAAACACACGACAGCGGGGGGCAGGAAAATAAACAAAAAAGTACAAAATACAGAAACCAGATGAGAATTCCTGCTTTCTGACTGACTGTGGAGATTTTAACATAAGTGTTGTTTTGTTTTTTCAAAGAAGACCAAGAAGAACGGTAGAAAGGGCCAGATCTTGAGGTCTGAGTCAGGAATGCTCAGTGTGCTGTGTTTACAGAGACACATCCTGAGAGAGATGAAAGCTCAGAGAAGCTCAGCAGGTTTAACCTCACCTACACTCGCATGCAGGGTCTCTACTTCAAAATGAGCACAAAAGCACTTCAAGTTATCTGTTTCAAGATCTGCACTCAACAGACTTAACAGATAGTGTGTTTTTTTCTTTTTTTTCCTTTTAAACCAATCTCTCCTCAGCCGAAGCAGGAGGCAAATCTAAAAACAGGCTTTTCTGTGTGAGGCTGGACCTTGGCTGGGACCAGTTTCCTTATCGTAGAGGGATGGGTGGGGGTTGAGGAGACAGTCAATTGTTTGTGAGAGTGCTGCATGTATTAAGGAGAGAGGGAAAACAGAGGGAGGAGAAGGAGAGTGGAAGAGAGAAGGCCATTGTTATCGTTATGATCCCCTCGGGCTTAGAGGGCTGGGCTGAGTATGCAGATAGGTGGAGATGGAGAGAGGGTGGGAGATTTACAATCAGGAGCCTCGCTGATGGAGAGTGGGGCTGATTAACTGAACGCCACGACGCACAAACATGCATCAATCAGCGCTGACAGGTTTCTTTTCTGACCTTTCAGTATATCTCTTCTGCTCGGTGTCCTGAGACAATGAATGGTACCAAATTCAGGGAAGCCTCCAAAACTGCTGAATCACAAAATAAAAAAAATAACAAAAAGTAATTTCACATGGAGCCAACTCAGGCGCACTCATCTTTTTCAACTTTGAAGTGGCTACTCTGAAGAGCGTGTTTGGAGGTTACACAGAAATGAGCATGATAAATAAGAACTCCATTTACCACTTTACGTCTAGAGCAGTGAGTCTGCAGTTTCTGAGCCTGTCCAGACACTCGGCTGTCTGAGCTCTCTGATGGACCAATGGAAGCACAGGAAGGGAGAGGACAGTGGAGAGGAGGTAGGGGGGTTGCTTTTAACGCTGATTAGCTACGTCCGCCAACCCCCCGTCCACAAAACCTCAATGATGAGGTGAGTGATGGACACAGGATACCGTTTCCTGGCAACAGCTATCGACCTGCCTCAGATCAATCTCAGGACTTCTGGTGACAGCTGGTTCTGCTCAGTTCCAGTTTCATGTGTCTCCCCTCAACCCGTCTTCGCCTGGTGGAGGTCCATCAGCGTTTGTCTGCCATCATAAGAATGCTGGCAAGAAAGCAGGTTTTACATCAACAACTACAGCTCCTTCAACTGTGGTTTCCTCCTCCCAGCACTGTCACTGAGCTAGTAGGAGGATGTGGGTCACATGAGCTCTATCTGTCTGTTCTTCCTCCCACCCTGCCTCTTTCTCTGAGATACAAACTTTACAAACTCAGGAAGGCTATCTCAGCTTCTCTCCCACTGCTCCCTCCCCCTTTCCTTGTTTGAGCAGCAGGAAACTCACCCTCCCTGTTCACATCTGTGAAACCTGAGCCTGACCGCCCCCCTCCAGCTCAGAATGGCAGCACTCTTCTTAATGCCAGCTAAGATAAGCCTTCCTCCCATTCACTTTTCAGATTTGAAGTCAAACTTCACTCAACTCACAACTGATAAGGACAAAAAAAGAGAGTCCTCCTTTAAAAGCACAATATCATTGTTTTAGCCTAGTGGAGCAGTGCATTCATCATTTTAGACTTTCAAGTGCATATTACCGTAGAAGACCATTTTTCTCTTTCAGAAAGTAAAACTATTGGTCAACTATGAAAAAATATGTTTGAAAACCAAGTGGCTGAAATAAATTCTAGGTTTAAAAAAAAAACAAAAAGACAACAGAAAACTCCCACATCTGTCAGTCATGCATTTAAACAGAATGGCTGATTTGTAGTAAAGAAGTTAGTGTCCAAAAGTGCCAGTTCAGTGCCTCAATAATGAGCAGTTAAGGGAGACACTGTTTTGTGCTGGTCTCCATCCTTTCTTTGTTCTTGTGAGATGAAAAGGGAGCAGTGAGGATTTCAATTCTGGGAGTTAAAGGTCTTGGGAGGTTAACAGCGTATTCACACACCTGCTGTTTTTGATGAAGAGGATTAGTGTGTGCTCATGTGAGCTTGCAAGGCCTGAGCCCACCCTGCTGTTAACAGTTACCTCATCTCTGCAACAGTCACAGAGCTTTTTTATTATTAACATTCTTAAACCCATTAGAATCAGCATAGGACGAAAGCTGCATCCTTCCACTGCTCAACTTTAAGGTGATGGCTTTGCTTTGTTGCTCCCTTGTTTTACGTCTCATATAACGAGCGTTGCCTCTCCGCTGTAATTTCACACTGAGCTGACTTTTGACATTAGTTATTAGTCCATCTCCTCTGCAGCAAGAAAATGTCTCACTGTTGACAGAAAAGAGGTATATTGAGTATCAGCCACATAATTGAAAACAAAGTTTGTTTACCCTTAAGCCAGGCAGGTCATTAAGTTGTTTCTGAATAAGTGAAAGAGAGTGAGAGTACCTGCCATCCAACTGCGTGAACAGGAGATTAAGAAGGAAAATAAGGCTTTAAAGTAGTATGAATATTTATAACAATTTATTACGACTTGGCTCTCGTTTTAAAGGCATGGTTTTGATGATAAGTTTGCTGATACTCTTTGTGACCCAGCATGTTTGTCTGACAAATTTCATGATGTACCTCAATTTTGCCTGACTATAACACACAGGGTACAAGTTGTTGATAAGTGAGGTTCTGGTTGAGCCCCGACAGCTGCTTCCAGTCTCAACACAACTGCCTGCTGTCTTCATACTTTACAAGCAGATATGTTAATGACATTAATCTCAGCATCTAAAATATCATTATGTCAATTCTCAAAAGTGTCACATGGTTCTTTTGAAGCCAACTCAGCCAGGGAGGCCTTCAAATGATCAAACCACTACTGTTTTTTTTCTTCTTTTTTTGGGTGGGGAAAAACCAAGACTGAACAAATAAGAATATCTGAGCTCTGAGGTTCACAGTAATCTAGAGTGAATTTTTTCTAACTCGCCTGTGAATGACAAGGTATACGACTGAGAAAAGGGAACAAATGACAATGAGGGCTAAGAGAGACCACGACTCAATCACATTTGAAGTGTGGTAGTAAGTGAGATGACATAAGCAGATGTGAAGCAATCAGAAAAAGCCCCTGTTGAGATTAGACAGAGGGGGAGGACTGTGCAGAAGTGGCCTTCCTGGTTTAGAAATGATAACAATAACAACAAGAAGTCACACAGAATGAACCAAAACAAAACAACATAAAAAAAAAAAAACTATGTGCAAAGTTCTCTTATAAATAGACTACAGTCACTGCTTTGTAGAGCACCATGGGAGGCATGTTTAGGTGGTGTTTGTGTCTTTGTGTGAATGTGAGACATAGTTTATGCTTGTGTTTAGTATGTGTATGCCTATGTGTCAGTACATGTATCTGGATGGATCAACTACCACTAAGAGCTGCATGAGCCACTGAGCAGAGAGACTGGAGACATGGTTCACCAGCAGGACGTGTGGATTAGAGGAGGGGAGGTATCTAAAGTCTTTTTCAAGTTCAGAGTCCAGGGCCTCCTCATATCAGGGGTCAGACCCAGTCCTGCAGTGAACGCTTGCAGTGCACCAGCAGCCGCGGCGCCCCTTTGCTCTGCAGTGTGTTGATGATGGCGTAGATCAGTCCCAGGATGCACAGCACCAGGACCAGTGGGATGGTCACCATCAGAATGTTCATGGTCCGTTCCTCACTGTCGTCCACCTTCAGCACCACATCCACCTCGTTGGTTTCTTCTTCCCAACGCTCTTCGTCTTTGTCTGACCCTTTTCCATCCTGGTCTTTGTTCTTTCCACCGTCACGTCCTGCATCTGGGTTGAACGGTGGGTGGTTTGTGTCTGGATATTTGCGTCCAGAGTCCGTGTCTGGATATTTGCGCCCAGAGTCCGTGTCTCTGTCGGGATCCAAGTCCACGCTGCAGCCCATGAAATCTCTCAGGATGGATCTGGGATAGCCTGGCTCACTCTTCATACGGTGGTTGTCAAACTTCCAGTACTTGGAGCCCTTATAGAAGAATGTGTAGCCTGAAATATGAAAAGAGAAAAGAGCGCATAAGTCACAAAAAATATGTTTGTGTGTGATCTTTGATAGGTACTCTGTCTAGAAACAATTACTTTCATCTATTTACACTCAAATCTGGCACAGTACAGAGAAAAACACTGCAAATAGCAGAACTTCACTCCCCTCCTTCTGATAATTACATGACCACAGCCTGAATCTTAGCTTTGTCTGCCACAGACACTCACAAACACACACATCCTTGTCTCAGCTCACCTCCATCATCACTAAGGAAGGCCCCCTTGGGAGCAGAAGGCACTGAGGACCCCCAGACGCTGATTGACTTTGGGTAGCCTGTGTCAGCTGAGCGTGACTGCTCGTTGAAGCGCCAGTACCTGCACACAGCAGTGGTTGATGCTTGTTACTGTTTATCCAATGTGAAAACAAGAACAGCATGGACATCTTACTTCTAAGTAGTGGTCTGACACAGACTGTATACTGTATGACAAAACTGTTCTCAGTGTGCACAAGACAACGTAAAGCAAGGCAGCTGTGCAGTCGAGTGTAAAAGTTGGACTTCTAAAACGCATGCAGAAGTTGTGCAGCATATCTTTCCTTTATATTTGTGTATTAAAACATTATAAGAATCATGTGATTGCAGTGGGTCTTGGATTTTATGTAATAAACTTCTTTTTTCACTATGGCATTATTTATTTTACAAAAATAAAGCCATATAAAAAAGAGAAGAAAAAGCGTGATTCAGAAGCTTTTAGCAGTAATAACTTGACACAGTTGTTTCCTGTGTGACTTCATAAATGTCTGCCATCATTGTGGTTCACTTGTTTTTGCATGGATGTACGGATCTTTTAAGAGCACTTGGAATTCTAGGCCATTCCCAACGTTAATTCTTTTATTTTTCAGCCATTCTGATGTAGACGAGCTGGTGTAATTTGTCCTGTTGAATAGCAAGATTTAGCTATTGAAACAGATGGCCTCACATGTGCCTCCAGAACACTGGTATACAGAGGAGTTTGTGTTCAATTCAATGGACCTCATCCATGAAATCTTTGTAAATCTGTGTGGAGATTTGCACATAAATCCCCTTCTTACTAAAAATCCACTTTGGCAGCATAAAACTTGGATTTGATCGCAGGAATGTGTGTACGTTCATGAATGTCAATTAGTCGCAGATTGGCAGCACATTCCCGCTGCTCATTAATAAGCATAAATCCCTGTCCAGGGACCCCCATGTAAGGAAGTGTAAAGGTGCATCCTTATCCTGCATGAATACCACTGGACATGGTGCACGCTACAAATGGGAGAGAAGGAGAAATCTTTCAGAAAGAGGTAATTTAATCTAAGATGGAGCGAGGAAAAATAATTCAAATCTCTCTACTGTAGATAACTGGATTGTCTCTGTAACTGGAGACACCTTTAAATCTGGAAATCATACCTGATTTCTGACAGCTTATATTTTAGATGGTGGCAGTCAGTGGATGTGCTGCTTTTAACACACATTTTATCAATTTACAGTGCATTAAATACATTAGTTTCAGGTTATTTACAGCTTACAAATTACAGTCCAAAAGTTTTGTTGTCTTTTTGTAGCTCCATTTAGCAGACAAAGGGAACTTTCAAAAAACAATTAATTCATATTATGCCTTTTTTTTTTTCCTTTTTTTGGTAAGTTGTAACTAATTGCTGCTTCACCTGCTGTTCCTGAAACCACCTTTCTAACAGTTTACTCACATATTTATTCAACTCACATTTCATGAACGACACCTGATAACCACAAAGCCCAGGTCCTGTGGCTTTAAATGCTCCAAATGATCACCCCTCCACCACCGTGTTTGACAGTAAACGGTGCAGGAATTTCAGGCCAAACAGCTCTATTTTGGTCTCATTTGTACATAAGAGATTGTCCCGTAAGTCTTGTTGCTTCCTGAGATGCAGTTTTACAAACCTCAGTGTTATTTTCACACAGAAAAGGCTTTCTCTTTTTATTTCTTTTTTACTTTAATCTTGTTTAAATCACTAAATGAGGATAAATGACTGTATATGTAAATAATTAAAGATGCCCTTTTTTCTGTTTTTTTTATTCAATAAAGTGAAAAATGCTATGATAAGAGGCATTATTAAAATATCTTTTTACAAAAAAAAAAGATTAAAAGACAGTGTATTTAACACGGATTAACAGAACTGCATGAAAGTGTTTCTTTTTTGTGTAAGTATGAACATTATGTACTTTTTTTATATTTGCACTCAACAGTAGAGTTTACATTCATTTATGGCTGTCTCAGCAAGGAAGTATTCAATTTTTTTTTTTTTTATCTTACTCCTGGATAACTTAATATGAACAGGGCCCCATATGGAAATAAAAAAAATGATAGCATTGTAGAAGTCCACAGCATCATGATGGCTGTGCAACTGTGTGCTTAACAGCAGTGTACATGTAGCTAAACAGTATAAAATTCAATCAAAATCACAGTGGTATACTTCTAAGAAGCATTTCTTACCTGTCTTCTTGAAAGAAGTAAGTGTAGCCGGATGGCTCCCACCAGATGGCTGTATCTATTCGGTCATGTGGAATACCATAACCATAATGAGGCAGTTCAAGTGGATAGCCGTCCATAAGGTTTGCTTCCCTGAAAAGCCAGAATCTGTTTCCTGAGGAGAGGAGAGGAGAGGAGAGGAGAGGAGAGGAGAGGAGAGGAGAGGAGAGGAGAGGAGAGGAGAGGAGAGGA
>JBAMYA010000018.1:20602251-20620567 GCA_037176975.1 Arrhamphus sclerolepis | reverse complement strand
CATATATGATGTAATTGCATGATACTGTCTGCAAATTACATCTACTGGCAGTTAAATTTGCACTTCATGAAAACCTTAGTTCTGCATCACAAGTGTCTAAATTTTATAACTGCAGCATATTCTGCTAAAATCACAGTTAAAGAAAAAGCCCTGTGCTGACATTTTGCCTAGAGTTATCAAAAGCATGTTTTTTCTTTTACATTCTCTCAGGTACATATAAGCTGCTGTGTCATCATCTATATGCACACGTTTTCTGTTCAGTTCTAATAAATGACGCTTTTCACCTGAAGATGGAACATAAAATTCTAAAGTAAATTTACTTGTAATAATCCATTCAATCTCTCTTGAGACATATTACTAAAACAAACATGAAAGTGACTTATAAGCAAAAAAAATCTAAGTTTTGAGGATTAATTCACAAGGTGAATGTCATCACAAACCCTATGATAAAAGTCATTTCAAATTTGATTTCACTTTGAACAAAAATGGCATTCTTGTCTGACCAATAAACAACTCCATACACACAGGGCCAGATTTACTAAAGGTTAGCGTGTATTAAAACGAGTGTATTAAACTCACTGCACACGAAAAAAAAGCACAAACTGGGCGCAACGGTTTGCGTGCAAAATAGCACGTCTAATCCAGTCAGTATGTCCGCCGCAATGAATATGGAATTTGTGGCATTCACGTGCAATTCTGCATGTGTTGGGAAGAGAATATGTAAATATATTAATTTAGCACCCACAAAGGGATTTATCAAACCTGAACGCTGTTTTGCTCGTAAAAATTGCCTCTAAATTTAACACATTTCAAAAGGACATGCGAACAGTCTATGCATAATTGCGCACACATGGCTGTGGTTATTGACAATAAGGCGACATCCAACGAAGCAAGGAGACACAGAGAACGCATTATTCACCCTCATGTGCACATTTTTGGGATAAACAAGGAAACAATCATTAAAGCATGATCCAGCATTTCCATTTTGGAACTGTTGGCGGAACTCAGAATGGATTTGTAGCCAGCCACGAGAATGAGTCACGCAATCCCTGCAATGACAAAACTCAATAAAATAAAACTTTCTAGTTTACACTTTTTTTTTTTTTTAACATCTGGGTTATTCCAACGTACGGTAGCGTTTTTCAGATGTGCTGTCAGAGGTCCCTAACGTCATGTGGTGCCGGATGGCCAGGGTGATTAAGTTTCCACGCACTTGGCAGTCAATCAATGACACCAAACAAGACTTTTCTTTTTTTCGCAGTCGCGGCACTTCTCAGAGTGGTAAGAGCTTGAATGTGCAGCGCGTTTGTGATGCCAAAGGCATCATTACCAACTTTGTGGCAAATTATCCCAGGGTAGTACATCATTATTTTATTCTGAAAAACAGTTTTATGTTTTCCATGTTGCAAGATTGGAGATGGCTGGCTTGTCGGTGGGTATATTTGAAATCCTTCATGAAATAATCTATTACATCAAAAACAAGCAGGTGTCATATTCATTCATGTTTTTTAAGAAAAATAAAAACATGAGAACCATACATTCTGGAGAAATAAGATACAACAAGGCCCGCACAAGGAATACTGAGGAGCGCACCGTTGGAATCCTGAAGAGCATGTCCTGTTGTTTGAATCTGACTGGTGGAGCGCTGCTATACAGGCCAGAAACAACATGCAAAGCCATCATTGAAATAGAGCGTCTCCAACACCTGCCCTGCACATGCCACCATTTGTGCAATCACTCTTAGTAAATAACACGCAAACCGTGGTTCCACCTCTCACGCAAAATTCTGGATTGTGTGTGCAAATTACTACACGCAAACTGGGATGTTGAAAATCTGGCCCATAGACGAGTTAGCAGAAGTGATTTAAGCAGTTTCAGGTAGAACTGCGTGGGTCACAAAATAATAAATAAATCATAAAGATATCCCTAAAAAGGCTGATTTCATAATTACTTTGATTGCTTCTATTGATCAAAAAGAACTGCATCAACAGTAGTCTAATTGCTTGTGATCTGTGCTCACGCTGATCAGGTCATTTGTATTTAAAGAACAGTCAGGAAGTGAATTTGCTAATTCTGGACTCGACTAATGTGGACCAGACAAGCTTCATGATTTTGGATGAAAGCTGAGAATACAGACTTTACTGGCAGAGATGAACCCCTAGAGCTCAGATAAAACTGATCACATCTAGACAGCCTGATGTCAGCTTTAGTAACTGCTGGTCAGTGATGAACACACCTCCATTCAGAAACAACAGAGACGAATCAGTGTGTTTTAGAGGGACGAGACCATCAAAATAGTTTGCACTACATCATATATGAGATGAAAACTTGGATGGTTTCTGTTCTTCTCAGTTTTCAAACCCTTTATTGGTCAGCGTATTAGCAGAGAACACCTCCTCTGACCTCTTCCGCTGAAGCACATCATTACATATCTTTTTATAACTGCTCTCCAAATAGATTATCACCATATAAATTCTGCACAGATGACAACACACGGGAGCAAAGTTATTCCTAACTCCAGCTGATTATTCAGTAAACTCAGCTATGAGAGCAACACCGTTGGATTTTTTTCATTACTTACTAATAAATGTTACCACTAACACTAAATATTACTGAATAAACATAGTTAATGCAACAGAAATGACCACTACAATGAACTGCATGACATCACAAATGCATGGACTTTAGAATAAATAGCAACACCCAGCTGAGAGAGAAAGCAGCCAACAGCAAAATGCTTGGTTACTTAATGCCTTTTGAATGTTTCATGTGGATCCAGAGGCACTTTTAAAGGCACCTGACCACCCTGCACCCTCTTAACAGTGCTGTATCTCATAAATGAACACTGGCTCTGTTGGCATACAATCCACAAGAACATGATTGAAAACAGACCACTTATTGGCTACGCATTTCTCTTACACCAGTTCTCAGCAAACAACTCTTTGTTTTGAATGACTCTTTTTCATGTGAAAAAATCTTCATGAAAGTGGATGTTTGTCACCTAATGCTGCAGCTCAAAATAAAAACAGGCTGACTTCTTGATCCTCAAAGCACTACCTTGAAAACAAACATCTCTCCTCGCAGCATCACAACAGTGTCAAAGTTCCCGTCGCAGATGTTGGGCCTTTCTGGTCCTACAGTCGGCCTGGACTTCGGGTTGTGAGGTGTCACTGTGGGCAGGGTCTTGTTGGGCTTACCTACATTTATGAAAGAATATGAATAAGTGGATTTTTCTTCTTATGAAAACTTGATCACAATTTTAACAAAAGCAGCATAGCGATTAATACCAAAATAAATGAAACATTAATTTTAAAGTCAGTAAAAAAACAAAAAGGAAGAAAAATATCAACTGGTACTGAAATCACACTGAGTAAAAGTATAGATAATGGTTAATATTAAAATTAAGGATCAACTTATGTTTTTTTTTTTTTTTAACTGCTTTAGTAAATCATGAGTTCATCATTTTAGGAAATGCCTTTAATTACTTGTTGCAAAGAATAAATATAGAATTTATTTGGAAAATTAATTCATATTTCTAGAAAGAATAAATAAATAAAACAAGAAAGAATGCTATTAGGTCTAACAGTTCCTACTACAAAACAAAAAATGAAAGGAAAAGAGTGCATGTATATGTACCATATATGCTCTGTATGCCCTTTAAGTCATCACTAGGTAGCTGGAAATTTTCAGTCTCCATCCATTGGTAGAAGGGAGCCATGATTGCCAGTGGGCTGTCAGAGTGCTCCAAACCCAGGGCATGGCCAAGCTCATGGACTGCTACCAGGAAGAGGTCATTACCTGTGAGAATATGAGACCAGTTAGAGGAGGCACACACACTGCCTTCTCAATCACTAAGATTAGTATTAGCAATGAGAGGGGAAAAAAAAACAAAAACAAAAAACATGAGACCTTCTGAATTTACAAACATGGCTTCTACATACATAGATGTACGCAAAGAGGAAAGTCCTTGTTTATCTGTGTGACACACATGTTAGTTTAACAAGAATGTTCACCGGTCTTGATTTCAGTCAATATCATATAGGAGTGGTGGGCAATAATTTTTGTCATGGGACAATTTTGCACACATTCGAAAATTCCTTTAAAACGTTGGCTAATTTCACCAGTTGTTTATTTATTTATTTAATTCACCATTAGATGAAGTTGCTTGATTTCACAAGTCTGTATGGTAGCTTTTATCCATTTTTGTTGTGGATGCTAAATTGTTCTGTTAACATATTCTACATGAATATTGATTCAATATTGATTTTTTTTAATATATATTATTTACAAGTTAGTGCTTTAGTTAGGACGCTTGTTGGAAAAATGTCTTGGTGTTTTCTTTGAGCAGGGTAATACTCGCCTGACTTATCAAACATACTGCCAGAGACACTATGACTAATAGTAAGTAAAATCAGCTTTTTTTCTTTTCTGAAACATTTTTTTCAGGTGGGGACTTAACTTCAAAACTGTTGCATTACTGACCCGTTACTGCAGACATTATTAGGCCAGTCTGAAAGTAGACAGTGCTCTTTGATGCAGTTAAGCTAAGAAGCAATACAAAGTGGATAAACTTTTTTTTTACATAAATTTTATTTTTATTTTTATTTAAGGAGGGCTGAACGGAGTACTTTGCCTATGTGTGTAAAATAACGTTTCTTAAATGTTCCTGTAAGTTTATCTCTAAATCAAAGCTGGTATTTACAGTCTGGTATTTACCTGCAGTCAATATTTCTTTGTTGCTGTTCATTAAGGGCATAGTCTAAATGAACTCTAACCTTTGACATTTTCTCTCAACCATGCTGATTGGTCAGATTTATACTGGTGACATCATACTTTTGGGGAAATGTGACTTGATGTCAGTGCTGTGCATGCAAAAGAAAGGGAAATGCCCTACATGCCTGTCCTTTTCCATCTCCTCCTTCACACGAGGATGCACAAAGTTTATCTGCCCTACGTCCCACAATTGCACAGTCACATGATTGCTCTGATGGCTAAGCTACAACTAACACTCAGGGGGAGCAGCAGAGCAGAGCATAAGTTAAAGTGCTGTAGATAGCTGAGGATGAATGAAGAGAGAAGGAGCACTCAGGACAGATAAAGAGGCCTTTGTGAAGCAGCCGTGACAACCATTCAGCTGGACAGAGAAAGCAAAAGCAAACATCAAAAGTCTTCACGCAGTTAGAAGTTCAGCCAAGGCATCTATTGCTGATGTCTCTTCAGTGGTCAGTTTTTAACTCTGTACCTTTGTCCTCTTGTTTACTGTCTCACAATTTATTCATCAGCAAAAGGGGATTTTAAGAGAACAAAAGACTGACTAAAGCAGCTCCCAGACAACCAAAGTAAACTTTCCAGTTTTGTTTTGCCTTTTGCCAACAACTTGCATGCATTAGTTTCATCTCAGCACAAAAGCATCTGACGTTTTTTTCTGCACACACCCTGCAGAGTTTGACGTACGTAAAAAGAAAGTGCTTGAGGTCCTTTGAATAAAGTGTAAAAGCTCTCTGTGTCCAGTAGTTGACAAAGTAAAAAATGTTCACATAAGAGGTGGAAAGCAATGAAAAGAGAGGGCGGGCAGATAGAATTAAATAAATAAATAAATTTTCATGTGTGCTTTCAAATTCTATGTTTGTCTATGAAGCTGATGTAGTTTTGCTTGTTTAGACAGTCAGTTGCAAACTCAGTTGCTTAGTTGCAAACATGACTACTCTTCAGGTCTAATTTAAGCGACTGCATTGCTTTAAGGTGTCATCTATTTTGTGTATGCTTAAAATATTAGCTCTTAGGGAAGAGCTATATGTCAACGTGAGCAAAAACTTACTTTCATCATTGATCAGGTAGTTGGTTCTCTGAATAGTAAGTAAAATATTAGCTTATAAGATATATGTGACAGAAAAGGGAGACACTCAGCAAGTCTTAACATTTCAAAAGATAAACATGGGATTATTTGGGGTGGTTGTTTGGTGGATAGCAGACTTTACTGCAAGCTCTGACTGCTGCATAAGAAAGCAAATAACCCCACTGAAAAACTGTCAAATCTGGGTGCTTGATCAACTACAATGGAACAATTCAACTAAACGAATAAGACATATTTACATTTCAGAAAATGTAGAGCTGCGTTTCACCAGCAACACAAGCGCTGAAATGCAGTAAACATTCCACTGTATGATGGAGATTAATTTGAATAATTACACATGTTTCTAACTAACGAAGATTGTCATTCAGTTTTACTAGTGCAGCAAGGGGACCAGTCTACAGATCTCCCTGAGTGGAACATTCTTCCACTTACTGTGGAATTCCTCCATCCCTGTGGTCTGTGCTGAACACATCCCACACACAGCTGATCTCACAAACGTACCGACACACATGCAGACTGTGGCTGCTATGTAAATGTTGATAACAAGGCAAGATAATCTGGTCAGAGGAATTAATGGGTGCACATAAATAAGGAAAATGAAGAATGTATGATACAGAATTGTACAAACCCTAACTTCTGTAGGGTTGTGTCAGCATGAAGCAATCAGAGATTAGGTAAGCTTTAGGCAGTGATTTGTCTCCAAAAGAACAGAAGCAGTTATATTGTGAGGGTTCCTGTGCAGTATACAGACCATGATACATTAAACAAATAGTTTAGAATACAACATTTTAAGCAAAATAATTGTTTGAAAACTAATTTCAAATAATAAAGTAGAGTTGAGACAAAGACAAAGACCAAGTGTCTCCTTGCCAAATGAGAGATGATGTGGCTTGCCAAGCCAATCCACCTCTAGTCAGGTGCTGCAAAAATCCACAGATGTTTGCAATTTATTACATTAATTCACCTCACTCTCACAGAGGTGCCTGAAATTCCACCTAGAAACCTTAACAAATATTGTGCTAGTATATTTCAAATCCTTTAAAAAAAGAAAAAACATGGCACAACAAACTGAATGTGCAAAAACACACATGTACTACACAAATTCAGTCTTTGCATGAAAACATTCACCCACTTCATCTACATGTAACCATATTACAGCTGTTTTTTGAAATGTCAGTGTTTACCTTGTACATTGTGGTTCTCTATAGTCCATGGTTCATCAGAGTCAAAATGTGTATCCCCACCCATTCCAGGTCCAGGGAAGTAGGCATGAGCTAGAAAGCCCCCCTCTCCATCAAAAGGAGAGCTGTCTCCATGAAAGCCTGAAGCAAAAAAGATCATAATGTCGGACTCCTTACGGCGTCCATATTTGATTTCCTGGTAGGAGATTTCATGAAAGGTCAGAGGGGTGACGCTCTCCCAGACTTTAAAGGCCCGCCTGATGGCCTCGAACGAGTTATACTCTCCAATTTTGGGAGTGTAGTTTTGAATACTGTGAGAACATAGAAAGAAAGAGAAAAAAAACATTTAGACATCTAAAGGCCAGTGATTGGCACTGGTTTGAAGTAACACACTGGCTGTTTTTCATTGTTACACTGTTTAAAAGTTGACGCACAAGTATAATTTCACTATCATCAACAAAGTAGACTATCTTTTGTTGATCTGCTGTATGTTTGTGACAAATTATTTTTCTTAGTTACCTGTAAGTGAGGTGACTCTTGCTCCATTTATATCCAGTTGTTAAAAAGCGTTTCCGCCGAACATTGGTTTTGAGCTGCCCTCCAAACTTATCAGGTACACCACAGCGGGGTCTCTTCATGGCACTGAAAAAGTTGCAAGAAGTCAGAAGCAGACAAGACGTATGTGTTTGAAGGTTGAACTGCCCAAGAGAGGAGATAGAGGGGAAGATGATGTTACAATCTCTGCTACGTTCTATGAAACGTCTGAGTGTTTCTTTCTGCTTCATTTGAAGTTCACCCATGTGCTGCTTAGTGCAGCCAGAAAACTGAGCAATTCTTCACAAACACCTGGGTAGAATTTGTGCTTTTATAAATTAATCTTATTTAGAAAAAAAGGAAATAAATGTCCTTTAATTACACAGTGGATTTTCTTTTTATAATAAACATTCATTAAATCAGCCTAGAAGAAACTCACACCACAGACACACTCATAATCCACAGTAGATTAAATGGTAGTGTAGCAGATGACTGTATATTCTCTTCATAATCCAGCCAGACAGAACACCCTGTGTGTGAGCTACCTGCTGGGAGAGTAAGATCAAATCATCTGCTGATTTGATCTTACTCAAAAAACAACAATACAAACAGTTCTACACTTATCGTTGATAAGCCCTGCCCACCTGATGGTTTGAGGGTCAATCTGTCCAGTGATCTCCAGACCGTAGAAGCGCTGCATGTCACTGATGGCGTCAGACAGGATCTGAGCTGACAGCATGGTGGACATCTGTCGACTGGCCTCGGGCAGGTAACCGTACATTCTCAGCCATGACTACAAACAAACAAAAAAGCAAAAAAGTTAGACAGTTTATTTTAATCTCACATGGATGGCATAAAGACATATTGTATCACTGGACAAATCACATGCCTGGGGAACATGTTTATATGCTCAGAAATTGAATTATGCCAATCAGAGGCCATTTCTATGGAAACAGCAATAGCTGCTTTATGATCACAGTTTGTGTGAACTAAAGAACAGATGACCATGAAGTCTGTCTTCTAGTTCGTTGAAGTTTCTCCAATGTGATGTCATGACAGAGATTTGCTTCGGTACTTGGGGTCTCTGGGAACACTGCTCATATGCGCATGGGCTGGCATTTAATGATTTGATTATAAGAGGAAGACTGCAAACTGCTTCTGTACTGTGGGAATAAGTGAGCGGGTGGGCTGAGCGCTGGAGATTAATGACAGACTGGAGGGAGAAACAGTGATACTTGATCCAATCACAGATGACGCAAAGTCTATCCCACCTGTTTTATTGAAACTCAATATTGTCGTTGCATGCACTCACCAACACACAGGAAAGCCCTTGCCTACTGGAAAGTCTGAGATACTTGATACTGCCACACATGGACACACTCCCAGTGGTGGTGTAAAAAAAATGTGTGTGCTGTTGCAGAGTATGTGTGTCAAGATCACACCCATCTTTCACAACACAAAATATTACTTGATAAAGGACTATATTTACCCACCCACTCCTTATAAACCATAAAACAAATTCACTTCATTCAATCTTTCTCTCTCACACATACTGTCCAAATAAGGAATACTGCTGAAAAGATGGTCTGATCACATATCTGTGAAGCCCACCAAACAACCCACACAGACTAAACTTTTACTTGCTCTCTGTGTCCACACAAACAAAACATTCCCACTATCCAAAGAAAACCTCCCTTGATTTCTCTGTTTATTCTGCTCTTGACTGTATGGCACGCTCTCCAGTCAAAGATGTAGAACTGCGTGGCTTTCTGTTTGTTTTTTTAATCACCTGCAGAAAAGAGAAACTGAAATGAACATATCTAGGACTAACACATTATCTCAGATTAGAACCATCAGTTACACCAGTGACATCAAATATCAACATTAAAATTAGTACGTTTTCTTCAACATCACTGAAAAGACTCACTTGCCATAGATGTGTCCTTCCTCAGCCATCAGAGCAGTCAATACACTGCAGCTAGCATTAATTATCTTGAGCACATTAAGTCTGATCAGCCAATAGCCATCAATACTTGTGCTAAGACTGATAGGTCCAGATAGCATCTTGTTCTTTAAAATCAATCTAGATTAGGGTTGAGCACTGTAATACACTAAATAAATGGAAGACTAAATAAATGGCTTCTGTTGAAACAGCAGGTTTTTCTTTTTATCCAGAAAAAAACAGCACAAGGTTTCTTCAAATAGTTCAAAGATGCACTCAAATAAAATAGGTTTTAGTTCATACAAATGCAAACAAAAGTTTAAAGACAAAGAAAATACAAGGTTGAATCAGTCTTCAAAAAAATCATTCACTGAAAAACCTTTTCACCTGTTTCTTAGTTGCATGAATCTGAATGATTAAACAAGACAAACTTCTAAGATGACCTAAGCCTTGATATCCTAATGTTGTAAGTAGGGCTACTACAATACTTTGGCCTTGAATGAATTGTGCCTTTACTAATCTATAAGACAGCTGCCTCGCCGAGAGATGTGCCTTCCTCATGGAAATGTATATTATTTGCAACATTGTCCTACACAATGTGTATGGCGCTACTCTGATATTTAAATAAGCATGCAATGTTATATTTTGACATGGGTTAATTTTTCAAAGTCATACAGGTCTGCTGGAGTCTATTTCAGCTCTCTTCAGGCAAAAGGCAGTAGTACACCTGCACAGGTCACCAGTCCATCACAAGGCCACATACAGACACACACTATGGGTAATCTACAATCATCTATTAACCTGGTACACGCATTTGTGAACTGTAGGAGGATACCAGAGTATCCAGAGAAAACCCACACAAGCACGAAGATAACATAAAAGCTCCAAACAGAAAAGCCTCATGTCAAGATTCAAACCAGAAACCTTCTTGCTGTGAGGCATCTGTACGAACCACCAAGCCACCATGCTGCCATGGCTTTACAGCCTGTCTTGTTGTCAGCTGGAGACCAAAGCATCTGAAGTCTGAGACATTAAAGAAGCTGGCCTGAAGAGTGACAGGTACACATGTGGTGAGACAAAGAAAAACAGTTTTCATCTGCTCTTTACTCACGTAATTATACGACAAACATAAGTTATTATGAATGACAGACTAGCTATTTTCATTGTATGAGTAGAGCTATGAGAACATTGTAAAATATTACTGTACTGAACTATTGTCTTTCTGAATACTCCTATGATACACTGATGATGCACACTCCATCTGTGAGTGTGTATGTGCTTGCGTTATGTGCATCTGTTGAAACAAGAAAAGGTGTAGTGATGACTGAAATTGAACTGACCCTGACCCTCCTCTGCTTTAACATATGGAAGCTCAAACTAAACTGACATACAATGGTGCGGTAACACAGAAAAGGTCTCTTTTGATCTCTCAAACACACCTATACAAACCCATATAACAGGTAGCATTGTTAACAAATTTAACAACAACAAATTTCTTTTCCAAACAGCTTCAGTGTACAATATTTTCATGTTTAGGACAGATGGAGAGACAAGACAGAGACAACAGAACATGAGTGTATCAGGCACTGTGGTAGACCACAGAACCATAAAAGCCACAAAGCTTTGACTTGTTGACAAAACTATTGGAAAATACTCCACTGCACATAGTTTTGCCTTTCGGAACTTTACCAAACATGAATAATTTATAACATAGCCAGGATGTAAGCAATGTCTCAATAACCTGATGCACAAACTCAGCTGCAGCTGTTGACATCAGGATGAAATGGAGAAAACTCTAAATTTAGATCAAACTTCCATTATATAAGTTCCCCTGTGAGTCTCTGTACAAACTAGTTCAATGGCCTCGCCTGTTTATATTCAGCACAACACATATTCTGCGACCTGAAGCCTTGACAATCAGCCTGAAGCAGAATGTATGCATTATTTTGCTCATACCTGCTTCTTAGATAAAATAACTGCTTTAAAATCTTATAAGCATTACTTACATAAAATGAAATAAAATTTGGCATTCATATTTTTGATCAGACTCTTGTGTGGATAGAGCAGGACTTGGACCCCTAAATAAAGTCTTCCTCAGCAAATTTCAACATTGTCATCAAAGTGAAGGTCTGGGAAAATAGGAGGGCAAACGTGTGGAAAATGACAGCTCATTCCCTCAAACACTGAAAAAACAGTCCTGAAAATCATCCTGGCATTATCATCTTGGAATATGTCCCCACAGAATGATTCTAATCATTACTGAGAATAGACACTGCTGGGCAAAGGTCTTCGGCACCCCAGTCTTGTGTTTCATCAAAGTCTTATTAACATTTATTTTCTTTGATTTTTTTTTTTTAAAGATACAAGCAGAAGAGGAAACTGGCTCTATGAAACCTAACTACTACTACTGCAGTCAAAGCAGCTCTCTAACCATTATATGAAGGAGGAAGCCCAGCCCCTCGATCGCCCCCACCCCACCCCACGTCCCCCTAGAAAATCAAGTTAATCTTATCTAATTTTATTTTCTATAGAGAACCAGGTCGCAACAGAAGTCATTTAAGGTTACCTTTCCTACAGGACATGTCTACACCTTGTTCTTTTATTAAAAAACACTACAAAGCTTTATGTCATTCATCTTATTTACACATCAGCATGTCATTTGTCTCTACATAGTCATGGTTTATAATCCTCTGTTCTTGGTTCTGCCACAATCCATGTGCACGCACAGGTGAGCACACTCCCACCAGCAGACAGAAAGCGCTCACCATGAAATATGTTGCATCAACTACCAGAGAGCAGACAAAAAAGTGCCGAGCTTGAAGCAGAATTGAATGTATTTACAGCCTGTTACAAAAATCAGTTTTGGTCTCTGTAGTTAAATTTTACATCCATCACAACTGTATGGGGGTGATTTTTTTTAACCACATCAGGTAAATTTATATTAAGCAATAAAACTGACCAATCAGATGCCAAGATGTCATTTGAGACGTTTGACTGGCAGCTAGTCACTGGCTCTGCCGTTGTCTTTAACAGTTTTCTCCCACCTCTTGGCAACATGGCGCTGCACAGTCAGAAGGAAAACTGCTTCAAATCGCAGACTTGATGACAACTGATGGGGATCCATTCGTTTGAATCAGGTCTGTTGTGGTGAGGAAACATCCAAGACATGCAGGACAGCGGTCCTCAAGGACTGAAGTTAGACAGATTAAATTTTATTTGTGCTTGTTGAGTCTGCTTATTCTGAACATTGTGAGGTTCTGTTTAATGTACACATTGTCCTGAGGCTGATAAGGTTTTCCTATAGAATATTCTGATTTTTTTAAAAAGTGGCCAATAATTAACCAGTTGTTTTTTCTGGCATACCTATACCTGTATTTTTGTTATTATCATCTTATTTTAGACTGAAAAATGAACGTGAATGGTCACTTAAACTTTAATATGGCATGGAGAAGAGGAGTGACTAGGATTTTTGCACAGCACTGCGTAATGTATAACGTAATGATCACTGAATGACAGCAGACACTGAAGAAAAAAGAAGAAGAGAAGCAAGATAACATCTGAATGCTAGTGAAAGAAGTTCAAAGACAACCCTGAGCTACAGTCCTTTAATATGAGTGTATTCGCATTGCTTGTGTTTTTTCTTTTGTGCACATCTCTGCCTGAAATATACACTTTTTTCTGTCCCATCTTTGCAAAAACTCTACAACAGGCTGTTACTGATGTGAGGGCAGAGTTGCTGGGCTGTTAGGAAGATGTATGGAAGAGTGTGAACTCCCACCGCCCAATCTAAAACAGTAAAGTACTTGAGCCTGGCCACTAACCTTCCCTCATCAGCTGGGCTGAATACAAAACAACATGAGGAATGGCACAGGGACTTGTATGTGTATGTGTGTGCACGCAGCACCTCGTCTGTTAAATGATCTTTCAAAGAGTCCTTGAGCTTACCTGCCAAAACCAGACCCGGCAATATACAAGGAGTTGTAAAACCTGCCAGTGTGGGACTGCGTTCATAAATGTGTGTGTGTCCACCACAATGTCAGCCAAGATACTAACAGAGTTTTTATTTCAAGGCTTGGTCCACTGCCATGTCTTAACCATGAAAGTGCAACTGAGAGGAGGATAAGTAAATGAAGCAGTGAGAAAGAAAGAGGCAGACAAAGTGGAAGAGAACAATTGAATTTTTTCAGTCTGAAGATTGAATCCCAACACCCATGGCATCATCTAAGAAATTAGACATCCTGCTAGACAATTTTTAATAGATATGGAATGATCTGTTAATAAATTGAACTTTTTTGATTTTACTCAAAGACTAAAATATTCACATTCAGAGGTTCAAGCTTCTCAAATAGCTACTTTTCTGGCAATAGTTTAACATTTCCATAACATTTCTCTGATTAAAATAACAGATTCATAAAATTCCCAGAAACACATCAATAAATGCACATCTACTTAATACATGCTAAATGATAGTTTCCGTTCTCCTTCCTCATCCAATCACTGTAGCAATGCAAATCTTCAGGGACATGGTGATGGCTAATCACATGGGAGTTAGTGGGGGTGTTGCAGGAATGTGAGGACAGGGCATGTTGCAGATTACATGGATACAAAGAGAATACAGACTGAGGAAGTTTGTGAGCAGCGATAAGTCACCAATTATCCTCTTTTTCACTACGTTCACTCTGCTTTACCACTAACTTCTACTACACACTTTTCACATTGTCTTAAAAAAAGCCAGCCTCTCTTTTCAGCTCTGTGTTTCTCTCTGAGCTTTCTCATAATATTTCTCTCCTATGCATGACTATTTTTTTCTTTCTCACTGCTCTTTCTCTTCAGACAAGAAGGTCCATTGTCTTTCCCAAGATGCCTTGGAGTCCCAGGCCCGGTATGCCTGCGCATGCTGTGTGTGTCCAAGTTAGAGAACAGCTGCCACATTGAGCTGTCACATGCTGCACAGCTGAGACTGACCGCCACCATCCCCGTCAACTATTTTTTTTTTCCCTTTTGTCGCTCAATACTTCTTCAGTCAGTTAATTACTTTATCATAGTTTTCTCTGCCACTACTGTAATGTTTCCTCTCATTAATTGAGCTTTCAGATTCTGGTCACACACACCCTCTCTGTTCCCTCCGTTCTTTTAACCTCCCACTTCATCCATTTTTTCTTGTCCAGACAGAGTAGGAGTTGAAATTTCTGACTGACTGATGAACCAAGATCAAATCTTCAGATGATGTAGCTCAGTATCTAAACAAACAGTGGATGTTTGACGATGATATAATGCAATCTAACACATTCTGAATGATTAAGGTTGATTTTCCATATTGATTATATTGTTCCAGAACTTCTCACTTCTCCTGTGTAATAGGACATGAATTATATAATGTGTAGGGATGGGTGTTTATCGATACCAGTATCAATGCTGATACTGATACATTTTCTGTCAGTATAGTAGGACAAAAACATTTACAAGTACAAGCTGTAAACTTTTAAACTTATTTAAAAACGCTTTCTGCTGCCTGTTCACTGCTCTCCACCATACTTGGTACTTGTCTGTTCCTGTGAACTGATATCGTTATCTGAGCTGCTTTGCCACTATGCAAAAACCTCAAAATGTTCAGCATGCCATCTTCTGCTTCAGCTTCAGACAAATATAATCTTCTAAGAATACAAACTTGCAGGACATTTCTGTTGCAAACAGAAAAAACAGACATAGCACCAAAGTAAAATGAAACAAATATCAAATATTGGTTATCAGCTTAATTATGACCACCTCAGGCAAATCATCATAAATTAGTTTCTTCATCATACATAACCCCTTTTGTTTTCCAGTTTTTTTTGTTTTTTTTATTACATAGACATTTATCCTGTTAAATAAAATCTATCCATTTTTTTCATACAAACTGAGTTCTTTGTTCTAGTCAACAATACACTTAAAACTTCAAGATTTTTTTTAATCCAGTGAAAGAATTTCCTGTGTTGGATGTCACAAACTTCTCCAACCAATTTTGTGGCTTTAATTTCTTTTCTTTTTTTCTGAAACAGCAGCCATCCGCAGATTTGAAGTGTGCTGTGTCCCACATGATCACATGAATTTAACATTTCATCTGTCCATGTACTGTGATCCAAAGAATTTCAGTCACATGTCACATGACCTACTCAGTCTTATGTGTTATAACTGCAGCTGACACACAAACCTGCACATTTAGCAACATATGTCTATAAATTTCTCATATATCCATGCTTCCTTTGTCTCTGTTCTCTATAAAAACAGATCAACACAGGTGAGTGCTTGCATGAGCATGCAAGCACTCACCTTACAGCATGTTGACAACTAAACAGAAAATGTTGAAGCCTGACTGACAACCTAATCCTCAGGTCATCTATTTTGTAATACAAGCTGACCTCTAACGATCAGAAGGCCTCTCTGTCTTTCAGTGTGTCTGTCCACCAATGGCTCCACCACTAATCACCTTCTTACAGGTAAGGCTGTCAGCTATTATCTCATTTTCTTTGTCTCTCATAACAAACAATTGAGATGGACAACTCCCGGACTGGTGCAAATGCCCTGGAAGAGACGCTGGTTCGAGTCCCAACTTGATACTTTGGTATCTAGTGACACACCTAAATAAACATTTGTGTCTAAGGGAGTCCCTGCTGGCAAGAGAGTTGGAGAAAAGAGCCCAGTGGACATGTTCTTGTGAAAATAATCTGGCTCCCAAAACAGTTCAGTGGATCTGCCAGTGCACTAAATTGTAAAGTATTGACCAGTACAAACCTCCAAGAGCATGTGTTTTACCTTGTGTGTACTTATGTCTCAATAACAGGACCAAGACCAAAGGAACTGAGTTTAAGTAAAACATGTCCAATGACTTAAAGAGATTACATTTGTGTGGCAGGAAATGCTTATACTTACAGAAACCTGAAATCCTATATGGTTCTTATACAGAAGAGCTGTGGAGAGCATAAAGACACACAAATCTCTGATATGTGTGTTGGAATATCACTTTTTACTGTACACGTGCAGCCCACATTTGGGAAGACGCTGTCCCTCCTGGAGACGTAATAATAACACTGTAATTAGGGGTAATAATATAAACCAGGTGTTGTGTACTGGTGGTCTTATTTTTCACAGACTGGGTGATATCAAGTTGGGGTTTTTTGTTTGTTTTCATACAAAAAAAAAGTGGGCAATTCCTGGCGTCACACCTGCCGGTCTTTTCTCTCAGAATTATATAAGTTATCTATGGGTTAAGTTGAACAGACTTATAACAGGAATGAATGCGGTGTTTTTACCTGTACGTTGAAGGGGGTGGCGTCTTCCGCTCCACGCGCACCTACCGCGCACAGCCAGAGCGCGAACAGGGTCCGTCTCCAGAGCAACCACGAGCCGCTCTCCCGTGAGCTGGAGGCCATGGTTGGTGTGTGGGGAGGTCGTCGACTGTGGGGAAGTCCCTATGTCCGGCGGTCTAGGACAGCTACTCCGGCGACTTTTCACCGTCAGTATTTATAGTTTAGGCGGTGTGCGCTTGTTAGAAACCTCTGGAGTAAACTGTTCCCTACGCCACTGGCACTAGCATCCCACGAAAGAGCTCCATCACAGGTTTAGTTACATGTCAGTACTCTCCACTCCTCTGTGAGCGACTTTAATTTACATCAAAGTCGAAGCCTAATTACTAACCTTGAACCTGAACCCTTTGAAGAAGAGCAAAAGACCACTTTACACATGTCCACCGGTGCCCCGCGACAGAAGAGTGGGTTTATCTTAGAAACAGTTTAGTAAACATGTTCAACACCGCCCCCGTGGTAATGCCCAATTTAAGAATTAATTTTGAAAAATCTACCTAGATAAAGTTACAACAAAACACAAGCATGAAGTTTGCAAACTTACACCGAGTCCTTTAGTCTGAAGAAAAAAATCCCGTAAACGAGTGAAACGGTTGTGGCTCGCGACATAACGGTTAAAAAATATTTAAAGACTGCTCTGCCCCTTTCAAAACCATCAAGTGCTCCCTTTTTTATTACCAGAAGAAAACCTCTCAGATACCGGCTAAAAGACGGCCGCTCTTAGCCCGGTCCCCAGACAGGTTATGAACTGTCACCCGACCGGAGCAGGTTGGACAGTGGAGCCGCTGGTGCTCCGGTACCCAGAGAACCTTCCCAGCGTCAAGTCAGCCGGTACTGATGGCGTCTCCCCTTCGGGACTTTCAAAATAAGAGCTCTTACTCCCGGCATACACCACAAGCAACATCAACCTGCCTTTTAAGATGGCACTTCAAAAATGTATCACGTAAAGCCAAATTACAATAATCGAAATTTCATTCTCAGTTTATGATGCATTAATTCCAAGTAATAACAAAATAGCCTAGTTTGAAAAGTAATGGGAAACGGAAAAGTTTGAGTGACTTGATATGTCAGTTATAAAAAAATGTGCCATAAGCATTGAGGGGAAATAAAGCCTCAAACTATACGTTTTTATCTAAAATTAAAACGAAGAAAGTACCTTTTTGCAGTGATTTTACTTTTATTTTGATGGCAAACAATTTCCTATGTTGTTGGGTTCTTTTCAGCTGGAGTTATTGAGCTTCAGGGGAGGGGGGGGGGGGGAGGGAGGGGGGGGGGAGGGCGGGGGTAGGAGGAGGAGGAAGAGTCGGTCATGACTGCCCTCCCCCCCAATGTGACTCTACCACAAAGGCAAAACCTAATCTCACATGGACAATCAATATAAGAACCACACACAGAAGGCTCAAAATTCAAAGGCAAACTCAAAATTATTCCTTCATCAAAAGTCAGCATAAATCACAAATAAACT
>JBAMYA010000018.1:20578769-20602151 GCA_037176975.1 Arrhamphus sclerolepis | reverse complement strand
ATACACTCCTAAACCTTGTGGACAGCCTTCCCAGAAGAGTTGAAGCTGTTGTAGCTGCAAAGGGTGGACCAACGTCAAAGTCAACCCTGTGGATTAAGAATGGGATGAACTGAAGATCATATGCGAGTCACAGCAGGTGAGCGAACACTTTTGGCAATATAGTGTGGGTAGCTTTAATTTTCTGGTCTCCTACAGCTTCTCTGAAGCAGGTTTGAATAAATTTCTTCCAGTCTTTTCCTATAAGTGAATGACTTGGTCAAAAAACTTTTAAGCAAACTGAACAAAACATCTCTTAATTTATCCACTGCTGAAACTACATAAAAGCCTGTAAAACCTTGAAAAGAGCACCACACTTCTAAATTCATATTATTTTATATCTCTATCCAACAGGCGAGTTTAAATGAGGACACTGTTACTGGTCACCACAGACGCAGAGTCGCTTTCATCTTTTCAGTGAGAAGATAATGGTCCAGTGACATTTTCATATTACACATGCAGCTTTTTGCTCCCATTTGATGGTTTAGTAAATCATCATGAGGATAATAATGGACTGAGAGAGTGAGGAGCTTCACGCTGAGCAGACCTATCAAACCCCAGAGAATCAGGCATGGCGTCACTGCTCAGATCAGGTCTCCTGAAGAAAAGCTATGTTGATCTGCAAAGAACAGGACATGAAAGAAGAACACTCATTAACTGTTTTCTGAGGGATTAAATTCATCCCATAATTCAAAAACGAGCTCTGAAAAAAGGCTGAAAAAGTGAATGTCTGCAAACATTATATCGCATTTGTGTTGTCACCCAAACTCTTTTCACAGTTTCAGACGTCTCCCTGCTGTCCTTCTTTTTTCTCCTACTCTTTCTTAGATCATCATCACCTTTATTTATAAAGGACTTTAAAACAACCACAGCTGACGCAAAGTGCTGTACATTGGAACTAAATAGTAAAATTATATAGGTAAATAAAAACAAAGTAAAATGGTTAAATAAATAACTATATTAAAAACAAGGGAAAACTAAGTCTCACTGAGGTCAAACGCCAAAGAGTAAAAATGGCTTTTTAGATCTTTTGTCAACCATGACATCAGGTACATAGAATAACACCAAGTCATGTCACTTCCTCTGCCCTCTGATCTGCTTTCCGTCATTCTGCTTTTCATTAGCTTTACATTCCCAGCAACTCACAAACAGAAGCGACAGGAAAGAGTAGACTCTGATTGGTAGTGGTCGCGGCAATTTCTGGCATGTATGATCAAGAAAATACCTCCAGAGCTGATCATCGTAATCGACCTGAATTTTATCACGATAACTAATCACGGTCAAATAGATGCCCAAACCTAGTCACAGCATAATTCATTGAAGAGATTGTGGTCCGTCTTTGTAGTTGATTGAGGAAGACAATCCACTGTTTGGTCACTTACATGAAGTGAACCACAGACCAAAAGGAAGACAGTTATTAGTTATTTCTTAAAATTTAATGACTAACTAAGAATATTAGAGCATTTTAAACATTTATGGTATCAAAATGTAGCCGTTAAACACAAGTATAAAAAGATATATTAAGTTATAAATACAACTTGGATGTTCAGGAGAAGGGAAATGAAAACATTATGAAATAAAGTCATTAAAAAAAAAAGCTGAATAACATTCCACAAGTGCTTTTCTATGAGCAGAAATATCACTCATGCTGACACAAACAAACAGTGTGAAAGTTTCACGTCCCATACCTTACTGTCGTTTCAGTGCTGTAATGCTGCTGCAACTCCCAGTGCCGGACAAAGACTACCAGTACAACCAGTCACACAGTCTCCTTACATAAGAACTCTACATGGCTGAGTGTTTATTTGTTTGCTGGACAAATATCACATATACTTTTCTGCAAGCCACAATAAGAGAGTGTATCCCATACATGCTTGTGCATCAATATGTTTTTAGTTAATTTTTAATTTATTTATTTGGCTTGAGTTGCAGAAGCACTGCACATCTTTGTTTATCACATCTGTAAATCCCCATTCTCACACTGTGGTGCAGTGTCCCAGAGGACGCTGACGTGGGCTGACGTATCTGGTGAGTTCCTGTTTTGCTTCTATCACTGTTCTTTGATAGTGTTCTGCTCTACGCTGTTTTTGTGTCTTCTTCTGTTTCTGTCTCTGCCTTCATATTCACCTAATCAATTTGGTGTTGCTACACTTATATTGTAGCTCTGATAGTTTACACTTCCTTGTTGAAGCAGTCATTCCATTTTTTGCACCGTTGTTTTCAGTTATATCAGTTAGCCTGGCTTACCTCTATTGATCATGGTTTCTCTGTCACTCCAGCTCTCTCCTGCTCTGTGTGTCTCACGTTTAGTTGTTTCTATGCCTCCTTTAATAGTAGGGAAGCCAGGACTGCAGGGTGACTGGATGCAACAAGAGGCATAGTCCGAAGCAGAGGTCCATGGTGCACCATCCACCACTGCTCCACATTAATTACAGATTCACTCCATTCAGCAACACACCATCTGAGAAGACTTTGGTTATTGGTAACTCCATACTTAGAAACGTCAAGTTCTTGGCACCAATGACCATAGTCAGGAGTATTCCTGGGGCCAGAGCAGGCGACACAGAATCAAATTTGTAACTCCTGCTAAATGTAAACTTATATGTAATGTAAAATTTTAATCAGTGTCAGCAGTAATGACATCCAACTGTGCCAGTTGGAGGTCACTAAAATTAATATTGAGTCAGTGTGTAATTACGCAAAATCAGTGTTGGACTCTGTAATTTTCTTAAGACTCCTACCTAATGTGACTACTAATGACATGTATACGTTATCAGTTAGTCACTGGTTGTCACAATGGTGCCCAGCAAAAAAATGTGGCCCTAGTCTGACCAAGTTTATTGAGTTCTAAACTCTGACAATGCAGGCCAGGAGGCAGAGTTGTGGTCCTAAACTCTTCTCTGTGCTTCAGTTAGAGCAGTCACCCACCCACCCACTATCTCATTAGTACTGTGTCTGACCCCAGACTATTCAAATCAATAAGACCATCCAAAATTCTAAAAATCTAAATCTAATTATCAAAAAGATGCAACTCCCTCCAATTTATTTCCAATTAAAATCAGTAAATTGAGTGAGGACAAAAATATGGTGATCAAATGCAGATTGTTAAACATTAGACCTCTTTATTCTAAAGCTCTTTTGGTAAATAATTTGATCTCTGAGTATTAATTTGACCTTCTCTGGCTTACAGAAACTTGGCTGTGACAAGAAGATTGTTTTAGTCTAAATGAATCGGCTCCAACTACCCATACTTGTCCTAGAAGCACAGACCGAGGGGTGGAGCAGCTGCTGTTTATAGATCTAATTTATCATGCAATGGGTAAAAACATAGTAATATCTCCTTTTGAAAAGGTGTTTAATCTATATATGCCAGGCTCCAAGTCATGAGCACCAATTGCCCTGGCTATTATGTACTGTCCTCCTGGTGCTTATTCACAATTTTTTTTCTGATTTCTCAGACTTCATTTCAGGTCTAGTTCTCCAGATAAGGTCATCGTAGTTGGTGATGTCAGCATTTATGTGGATGTGGAGCGTGACAGCCTTAGCTCGAGTTTTACTGCTCTAGATGACACAATTTGATTTGGTCAACATGTGGGGGGACCCACTCACCACTGCAATCTGGACTTGATTCTAATTTATGGAATTAAAATCACAAATTTCTTTTCAGCACTGTTGACAGGCTGACGAAAGGTTACAGCTCCAGAGGGCCATGTATTCCATCTCATTTAACTGCTGATGACTTTATGAACTTATTTATTAACAAAAAAAAGTAAATATGAGAGACCAAATTCATATTCTTCTACCAACTATCGGGATTACATTGGACAGCACAGAGACCTTGGAATCAGCTATACCTACTGGTTCTTACCTAAACCGCTTCTCTCCTATTGATATTTGTGAATTAACCTCAGTTGTTTCTCATTTAAAGCATGTACATGTTTACTGGATCCTGTTCCTTCCAAGCTTTTTAAAGAATTTTTTTCCCATGATAGGTTCCGTAATCCAGGTTCTTGTCAACGCATCCCGATTTGTACCAGGAGGTTTAAAGATTGCAGTATTTAACACTCTAATCAAAAAGGCGTCTCTGAATTCTGATGATATAACTATAGGCCTATTTCCAACTTTCCTTTTATTTCTAAAATTGTGGAGAAAATAGTTTCAAATCAGGTAAATGATTATATTTGTAGAAACAATATGAATGATGATTCAATCAGGTTTTAGACCTCATTATAGCACAGAAACAGAATTAGTCAAAGTCACAGATGACCTTCTCATAGCTTCTGACAGTGGATCTGTCTCTGTTTTTGTTTTCTCAGCACAGCATTTGACACCACTGACCATAAGATTCCTCTTAATAGACTAGAGCAGGTTGTTAGACTTCGAGGAATGACATTAAATTAGTTTGAGACATATTTACTCGACCAATTTCAGTTTGTCCACATAAGCGATGATTGTTCCAGTCATACTAGGGTCAACTGTGGCGTACCGCAGGGTTGTGTGCTTGGGCAAACACTTTTCTCTATTTACGTTTCCTTTACGAGAGATCATTCGGAAACATGACAAATTTTCATTGTTCGCAGATGATACTCAGGTGTATTTATCCTTGCAACCACATGAAGCTAATCAAATAGCCTTATTAGATGCATGTATCAAAAAAGACCTGGATGACTGGAAATATCCCGCTTATTAATTCAGATAAAACTGAAGTCATTGTACAGTTTAAGAGTGCCTCCCGGAGGTGCTTGGGACCAAATGCAGTTAATTAAGATCACATTTCCTTAGCCTCTAGCTCTACTGTTAGTAAGCTCTGTCTCATTTTTGATGATTTGTCTTTTAATTCTCATGTGAAACAAGTCACAAAGTCAATTCACTTTTCATTCATTCTAGCTTCATTACATTGTCTCCCTGTTAAATTTAGAATCAAGGTTTTTTTCTTGCCACTGTTAGGTTTGTCCATGTGCTCTGAGGTCATGTTCTGGCTTTCTTAGTAGCACCTAGAAACAACTATGTTGAAAACAGATGCCATATAAATAAAATGTAATTGAATTGAATTGTCTCAAATGTTGATCCAATAAATGACAGAAGTAGAGGTGCTTTAACTGGAGGGGTGGCAAAGGTCAGTCAGACATACTTGGAATTGGTTGAGCAGCAAACAACAAAAGAAGCCCGGGATGAAATTCCATTCTTTCTAGTTCATGAAACCCCAGTGATAGGGGGAAAAAAATGCAGCTTGTTCTCTCGGTCTACAGAACAACACTCTGACTTGTTTCCCCAGTTGCTGCAGATGCACGCAAAGGCTGAATGATGGTTTGGAAGGACTATGTAATTGGGTTTTGGAAGACCCTCTCTCTTGGGGAATAACTCCATGTTTGCCTGGGTGATATTTGTGACACATAAAGGGTTTCCTGTTGAAAATGTACTGAAATTCAGATGAGAAAAACAAACAAAAAAAAAAAACAGTAAATTCAGGGGAGCATTGTAATCAGTAGTGTGGTCAATACCCAATGGGCCCCTGGGTGTGATATTGACTTAGAGATTATTACAAAGCTAGCAATTTATCAACATAGAAGAAATAAATTACTTGTTTCTGGAGTTTCAATTGTTTGCACTGTTTTTTTTATTATTAAGACTAGGAGAAAAGCCTGGCATAAAATCTGTCATTTGAGAAAAGGATAAGGAGGCAAAAGGTCTACAATTGCTGGATCTAAGCATCGGAGAACGGTCATACTGTCTCATAGTCATGCTGCTCTTTCAAAATAACATGAGAGAGTAACTTGTGATGTGAAGTGATGAAATAACTGATCTTCACAACCGTTCTGTGATGGTATCTTAGTCAACTCTGAGGTTGTTTCCCATAACGAAAGAGACTGTGAAACCTGACATTACATGAAATGGAAAGGAAAGAGATTCTTACCCACAGCAAACATTTTGACATGTCTGAGCACAAAAATTACGGGCAAAATGAAAGATGTTCATATTCATCCATCCATCCATCACAGGGTCACAGGTGAAGATGGTACCTTTTTGTCTCTCTTTTTTTTAGGGTCCAAGTTAACCATGCATACACAACAGTAGGACCTTCCTCCAGGTGGAATACAGCTCTAATTAATACACCTGTGTATTTCTTGTTAAAGCATTTTAAAATCTCTGCTGTGAAAAAGGTCATTCTCATCAGCAGGCTTAAGGGTACACATAGTTGGCATTTGACGAGACAGAGCAGTAAATCATTTAAAAAAAAACTGGAAAGCATATACTTTACCTGCATCCACAATTGAGCTATGGACCAACCTTTTCCAGAATAATGATAACAATAATAAAAATAATAATAATAATAATGTTCCAGTCACATGCTTATTAGTGACAGTTTTCCGTCCAGAAAAACCTTCAAAAAATAATAACTTTATATCTGACTCAGCTGTAGAAATCAAACACTGAAGCTGCAACAAGAAACCTCATGAACCCAGTTACCTGCCGCTCATTAGATACAGGGTTAACAACGGTGTAATGGCAAAACGCTCCTGTTGTCATCTAGTTATACATAATGCATGGCTGTCGCCTTTTAACGTTATTTTGATAAAGCCGCAGGGCGTTGCAGTGGCCAGAGGTGTAGGCAGAGCGAAGAAGCGAAGAAGGAAGGAAAAAAAAGTGAGAGAAAACCAGCGTATGAGAAGCCCCCAGATATGGAGAGAAGTGGTTGTGTTTGCATGAGATAAGGCCAAAGAGCTAAATCACATAGTGAGCGAGGTGGTATGCTATTAAGCAGGACAAATATGCCTATTCAAACAGCAACTTTCGCAGCCCAAATGAAAATACGTCAGGGCAAGAGACAGTGGAAAGGAAGAGTGAGGGAGGGAGAGAGTGACAACAAGGAAGAGACAGGGAAGGGTAAAAGGAGCAATGGAGGGAAAGAGCCAGAGATGGATTATGCCCAACAGAGGTAGAGCAAAAAGATAAAACAGGGTAGGCGCCATTTCATTTGTCTAATTATATTTATCAATTTCTCGCTCACAAACAAACAAAGGAGACAAATGGTGCTGACTAAATAAACTACAGCCTAACAGGTACAAACCAGCGCTCACAGGCACAAATACACATTTTAACCAAAGGCATCCAGCAACAACAGTAAAACAAGTCTGAGTGAAGGAAGAACTGAGACTGAGAGGGAAAAAAAATATGAGAAGTGAGAAAAGCAGAGGAGAAATGAGGAAAAACTGAGAGTGAAGAAGATAGTAGGGCTAAGGGCACAAGCCAGATTGACACTGAAAAATTAATGTGCAATTGCAAAGAGGGATGCGAGCGACACCAAGATGGAAAGAGAATGTGTGAGTGACACAAGGACGCAGGAAAAGAATATTAGCCCCAAAACTGACAGTTTTAAGGTTATGGTCTATTCGCTCCCTCTCAAACACACACCTTCAAGTTCTCCCACATACTTTCCTCTCATTTCCTCTTTTAGATTTGACTAAAGTCATTTTTTTTCTCTCCTTTTCCATTCCCACATTTCTCACATCTTCTCCCGACTTCTTTATTTCTAGCCCTTCCTTTTTTTTCTGTGCATGCATTTGATGATTTGCCTATTAGTCTTCTCATACACACTCACCCACGTGGCAACACACACACCCTCAAATCACTGTTCATCTTCGTAGATCTGATTGTATCAATTTGTCTCAGTGTCACGCCACTTTCCAATTTGCCATCTGTCTGACAGGATCTTATTGATTGGCCCACACACTTGTCATTCTTGCCGTCTCTCACCCTCCTGTCCAATCTCCACATCTCCATTTGAGAATAGTTTTTGCACACCCTTTCCTTACACCTCCATATATCCCTGCTTCCATTCTTTCATTATCACACCTCCTTTAACACGTATATCTCCATCTCCCCACCTTCTCCACTCCATTCCCACATCCCACTTCACTTTTTACTCTCATTTTACTCCCTGCGCTTTATGGCGCACACAAATCAGAACTATAGGCTTTTATGCTGTGACTAGTAACCCAAATGGAAACGCAGGCATAATAATGATTACCTGTCATAGCTCGGCTTTGCTTATAACAGTAGAAGAGCATCCATCGCTGACTTGAAACGGCAGACTAACAGCCTCTATAATTGTGCAAAGCTTCCCAGCAGTCAGGAACTGTGTTGCTCATGTGAGGCTTTAAATGCACTCTGGAAACTTTGGAGTCACTGAGAAGCTAAACTTCAACGGATGAACACAGAGAAGAATCAGCCAACAGGGAAAACAAACGGGTTAATGAGTTTTCTTTTTCTATTTATGAAGAGCATTCTTCCCACTGTGTTTGACCAGAACTTGTTCGATGCATTTTTAAGCTGCTTTTCATGCTTTGATGAGTGTTTCCGAATAACCATCTGTGTGATTCAAGATCTCCCGGGAATACGCTGATTTTGGAACTCCATTAAATATCCCACTGACAGGCATTGTTGTCAGTGTGCAGCAGCAATCCATCAATATAAATTCAGTCTATTTGTTTAAAGTAAAAAGCTTTCTCTGCCTTTTGTTTATTTTAATAAATGACTTCTATGAGTGTCAGTTTTTAGATAAGTTCTGTTGGAAACAGCAAAAAGAATCTACTTGCATTTTTTTGAATGATGCATGTATGTGTTTTGTTGTTTCCTTATTCTAATATAGCATTCTCTATTCTTGAAAAAACGTTATGAGAAAACGGGTTTGTATTTTGGTCCATTTATTTTCAGAATTTTTGCCAGTGGTTCAACCTTTTTTTTCTCTCAAGGATCCATTCATTTATAAATACTGCATTCAAAATTACCAAAAGCAAACAAAAAAAACCTCTTCTGTTGGCAGAAAGAGAAATGTGATTCAAAAACCGGACACTGAGGCTTTTCCTTCCTTTCTGTTTTTTCCAGTATTTAAATTAAAATATTTCTGTTGTGTAAATAATCTATAAGGTTATTTGAAGAATAATGTGATGACTCAGTGGGTAGAGGTTTGGGGGTTCATTCATTTATGAATATTGCATGAAAAATTATCAAAAAACATTTTCCTTTTTTCCAATGTTTATTCATGAAAATATTTCCATGTAAATAATCTCAATTGTGCCTATAGATTATGCACTAATTTACTTCCATTGACCTATTTTTGTAGCAAGTTTGTCTTTCATCTTTGTCCTTTTTTTTTGGTCTACTGCTCTAAAAGAATGTTATTTTAAAAGCTCATTACGTTTTATTATTTTCTTTAATGTTACCATCATAATCATCTTGCTACTTTGCGCCCTGTAATTAGTCATATTTATATGCTAAAATAAAGCCTACCCATCTGAAGCCATTTCCTGAAATATTGGCTTTTACAAGCCAAAAGAAAAATATCGAATGGCAGTTGTCATAACACACAATGCAATGACATCGACATGCAGGAGATTGCACGTCATCATGATCAATCAGAGACGTTGCAGAATAAAACTGGTGGCTCCACATAGAAGTGTCAAGATAGCGGCGTCGGATGAGTGCAAGTTCAAACGGCAGTCAGGACTCGGAGCTCTGAAGCTGTCTGCAGTCTCTTCAGACCACCTCTAACCAAACAGAAATCACTGCCTCCATATGGATCAAAAATTATTGTATTCATTGAGGAATGATCCTGTAATTTCACAAGTGAAATACGTATTTTTTGAGCACAAATTCGATCAGCAGTCAGGGCTCGGAGCTGTGAAGCTGTCACCTCTAACCAACCAGTGTGCCTTTAGCTGATCACTCGTATCTGAAAGGGTTTCCACTCCCTCATGTAAGGAGCAGTTCTTTTAGTAGATGCACGAACAAACAGTTTCTGCATGAAAGTCACAGCAACATTGGGAGGCAGGGTTTTGGATCACCGAGCACAGGATCAAAATTTTTAAGACACCAGCTTATTTCTAATTTTTCTCAATTCTGAACGTTCAAACTGTTCATGACCACGGCTGAATTGCCAACACAGAAAGCAAATAAGTTTGAACGTGCTCGTTGGATTATGAATGCACTGCGCAATGGACAGGTCCCAGAATCTCAATCCATATCTGAGAAAGAGGATTTTAGCTTTGCGCAGGTCAAAAATGTCTCTTGGAATAATTTCTGAACAACTACAGGTCAAAAGAACCATCCATTAGGTACGAGTTATCGGCACATGCCAAAGTCTGGAAGGAGACACGAAATGTCAAAGCTAGACAGGAGACTGGACACACGGAATCACTGCGTGGCTGTTGTGTGGTGACTTTATGGAAAGTGGATGAAAATAATCCAGAAATTATAAACGTTGATGACGCTTAAAAACAGTTACCTACACTGCTTAGATCACTAAGCCATGAACTCTTACATGGAAATGAGATGTTAGATTTCTTCATCTGCAGAATGTGCACGACATTCTTTTCTTGAAAATCTGACGTCTCCTTCTACATCACATTCCTATGAAACTATTCATTCAGGAGTGATACTGTCATTTCAAAAGTGAAAGATGTTCTTTTTTGTCCCTTATGAGTTACATAAACGCAAAATGTACATGTTCACTAGAGCTGTTGAGCAAAATGAATATCTCATCATTTCATTTTCCTGACAGTGGAATGTGTGATTTTAATAACGCCCTTTTTTATATTTGAAAACTACAAGTTCAGTTTTGTTATTTACTTTCTCAAAGTAAATATGCATCTAAAATTATATTGTCTATGAAAACGTTTTTTATCTCATCTTTACGTTTTGGGGGTATAATTGTGGAAATCCAGACAGAAAGGAGATGAGGAGCATGCAGCGCTGCATCCGTTCTCCAGCTACATCTGATTATTTTAGCGGTGACTCGTGAGCGGTTCTGTGTGAAATCAAAGTGTTGTCAAAAAAGGGTTGAATCATTCACAGGGGTGTTTAGGTCAGTGAAGGGAGGCATTAATATGAAAAAGGGCAGCCGTTAGAGAGAGGGAGGGAAATAAAATATTAACATCTTAATAAATCACACTTGTTCCCTACCATTAATCAGCTCTTCTCCGCTACTCAAGTGTCTAATTTCATGAGCTTTGTGGTGCATGAGCTACTCTGCTCTCTGGTTCTCACAGTCCAAACCTTTTTCATTATGTTTCATGACCCGCTATATTACATCACATCTCATATAAGTCAAAGCAAAATCTAAAAATAGTACCACATGTGGTAAATTTTCTCTGCCCTCTGTTTCGACGTCAAATCAACAGCTGTAACAGAAATTTCAAATCAAATTCCTCCTCCAGAATATGGACATTAACACGAGGCAATAATGGAAGCCTGGAGACTAAAGTACAGCTCACTGCAGTGAACTCTCAACAAAGCTGACTTTGAACTGAATGTCATCTTTTTGCCATTGGTTGCTATTTTTAAGTCACATTTGCATGAGTGTCCAGTAGCACCTTCATTCTGTGCATAACTAATAGTCCTTATTATCACCTTTAACAGCAGCTGTCCTGATGAAAAAAAGAAAAAAGGAAACTGGGCAACCCAGAGTGTGAAGAACGCTTTGGTTTTTCCAAGAAAATATCTTCACCATTGCTAAACCTTTATCACCTTTTATCAATATTAATATCTAAAAATCTATATCACCAACTCTGCTCTGGGGCCCTGGAAAGTTTCTGTTGTAAAATCTGCTGCTTCTTGTTCCTTGCAAGACAAACAGGACTTGGCCGGGATAGAATTGGCTTTGAGCTGTTTGGGGGCAGATTTCATCTCCCCGTTAGTGGAGGGAACGTTGCCCAAGGCAGGGCAGGTGATCAATATTATCAAGGTGTATCTTCCAATAGAATCAATCACATCTGACGGCTTTCCAATAGAAGGGAAAAAATTTAATGTGCCCGTCTCTGGTGAGGAAGTGGCAAGAACCCCGGCGGTCACAAATGTGGCTATGTCAGTTGCTATTCAGGTCACCTCCTTTTGCCAATATTTATCAGATGAATGATACATATTACTAACCGCTTGTAATTATTATTTTTTTCTTACTGTTTTTGCACTAATGTCACCCTGTTATGAATTTAAAGAGATAAAAATATGATGATCTTTACTAGGAAATTAATTTACAACCAAACTATGCATTGCACTTTTATCTCATCAGCCCATCAGGCTAAAGAATATTTCATTCTTTCTTTCTCTCTTCTTTCCTTAAGTATTTATGTATTATTTAAAATGTACAGGAATTGTGTTTGAAGATTTTAATACTGGACTCCCAAATGATGTCCACATCATGAACAATAACTATAAAGACAAGTACAAATACAGCTTAACAGTGTTGGGATCCCGTTTGGAGAAACTTTGGAGAACAGTGAAAATTGATAGCCAAATGTAAATAAATAAATATTTGGAATTACTTGAAATCCTCCAAAGTATAAAACTACGAGGTTGTGTTTCGTGCTATTTTCATATTTTCACTTGCGCTACATTTTTCACTTGACATTCTGTCTGCTGCTCCTGACAACCTCTTTTATGTGAGATAAATCAACACGTAGAAAACACTTTTCCTTTGAAATCTTAGCTATAGGGTACCTTTTATTATACACTGAGTTAACATGATATGAGGTAGAAGTACTTTTTTTTTTCCCTTTTTTTAAAGACATCCAATAACCTGCAACACAAGAGGTCTTTGGCTCTGACTTGGTTCCTGACGTTTTCCCTTTACTGATGTCCTCTTTGACAGTTTGCACGATATCATCAAACTGATGTTGACACGTGAAATATGAATAAAATGTGTTCTCAAGAGACAGTTCATGCAACAGGTGTGTTTTCCCAATCCTCATTATCTGTATACAATTTGGCTAACCCATAATCTTCTCTGCACAACATATATGGCAGTTAACTAGCTCCCCGCGCTTGGCGTCATTGTTTACAGAATATCATCGCTCGTATCGTTATATTTATTGTCATGGTTATTGTTCTTGGTGTGGATGGCTCTTTACCATGAAAAGAAACACTGAAGAGCTTTGATTACTGGCTTTAATGAACACCGGGTCTACTTTCTCACCGAGCAGATTCCACACTTGTGGGCTTCTGATGACACAACAGGCTTTCTAATTTGGCATTTAATGTGCCGGCAGGTGGCAAATGAGTCTCAAAGCCTGGGACGGCAGCGCCACCAGCATGACCACCCACTCTAAAAGCACGGCCATCCTTGATGTAGGCACCCACAGACACTGCCATTGACCTGTTCTGTATGTGGAGCAGCCAGGAATGACTGACTCTTGATGGGAGCTTTGTTTGATGACAGCACCACCACTAAATGGGTTTGACTCCGAAATATGCCTTAACCACTTCTTTTATCATTATCCAACCATCCCTGTCCCACTTGTCTTTCTTCCTACTGGGTTCTGCGTTGATGAGAAAAGGGAGACTTGAGCATGTTGGCATTGCGTATTTCAGTGTGTGTGTGTGTGTGAGGGGATGAAAAGCATGCAGGTGACTGGAGTTCCGTTCATCACTGAGCTAGGCTCTCAGGGCACTGCTGGAGACAAAGGTTTTCTCAGAGGACACTGATTGGCTCAGTGGGGGGTGATGAGCGAGAGGTAGATGAGGAGGAAATGAACCAACCCTGACCTGCAAACACATGCAGACACTTTCACAAAAACAGAGCGCTCACTTTTTTTTCTTGCACAGCACACAAATAACCCCCCCCCCCCCCCCAAAAAAAAAAAAAAAGAAAAAAAAATTATATAGAAGAGCAGAGCTGCTGCTTTGTGGACTTGGTGCTATTTAAAAGACTACATTGCATTTTTTTTTGTTTTTTTTTAAAGACATCATGGTGTGTCAATAGAGACTGACTAATTTCAAGATCTTTTTCCTATTTTTCTCAAAATTAGTGCTTCGGGCTGTACACTTCCTGTAACACTTTAGATTGTTTATCTGCTGAGTTACAGTCCAAATTCTGCAAATCCAGGTGTTTTTGCATGTGAACAATTCTACCGAAAAAAGGTCTGATTGCCAACATGACAGCAAAGTAAAAAACAAACAAACATGTTTTTATCCAAAACCAGAAAAAAAATAGGTTACGGTTCTTAACATAAAAAAGGTGTCATCTTTAAAGCACTTGTTTTTACATTAGATTAAAAAAAAAGAAGATATAAGTCAGTTTTAAGACAGAAAAATAAACTAATAAACTTCAGTGTTATTGGAATGATGAATATATTTTCAAAAAGGTTTTCTCAACCTAGAAAAATAATGTATAATTTCAATTCTCACTTTAATGTTCAAATTAATTTGACTCCATGTTAGGATATAAGGACTGGTCAGTAATAATATTTAATAATTTAATAATATTTTTTGCGTTCTTGGTACATTGTTGAGGGAAGTATCAGTGTGTGTCATTGCTAAAGAGCTACGAAAGTGATATTAGTGCACCAAACATTTTCCAAAAATAGTGAAGGGCACAGGAAAAGTGTGATCTGATTATAAATGTTGCACTGGTTCCTCTTAAAAACAGCTTCATGCTCCACCCACTTCCTGACCCCACACAACCCATGACATTAGACAGATAACACGTGCGCGCACACGCACATCAAATTTCTCAACACCCGGACCTGTGACAAACTCAAATCTTGCTTGATGAGCTTAAAAAAAAAAAACAGTCAGTAAAAAGAAAAAAGAAAAAAAAAAAAGCTGAGCTCAGATCCTGGAAAGCTGACGTGAAGTAAATTTCCTGAAAAATGGTTTCAAGCAAAACAGTACAAACACGTCTCAACAAACACTGTGAGGAATGTCACTCGATGCCAGTTTTTATATTCGCGAATCACTGCCACCTGAGCAGACATGGAAGAAAAACAAAAACAAAAAACACCTTCAACTATTGCTAAATCAGAGACGCAGATCAACAGCAGTTTGAACTTCACGATGCAGCAGATGTGCTGTAACAGCTGGAAATGCAAGGCAGCATGCAGAAGGTGCATGTCATTTGCTGACTTCAAAACCACACCCATCTGAACGTGTCAAGCAAAAGAAAAGTCACATACTGAAATTAAGAAGAATAAGAAGCATAAGCCACTTTTTGCCAGCACAAGCAGCAAATGTTCAGGACCATTAATGGTTCCATTCACATAGTTTTGTTTTTCAGTCCTGAAGCTTTAACTAAAAGGGCTGCGTCAAAAATCTCTGCAGGACGTCCGGAGCAAATGTTGTTGAACATTTGCCTTCTGGCATGTTGGCCTGCAGGGCAGAAAAAATAAATAAAATACAGTAATGATTATAAAAATCAGACTTAGTATAATGAGTATAATCTCAACATGACTCAAGTACGAAATGTGTAAGATATCATCTGATGTAATAAAAAAGAAAGGAACTGGTAATAAAGGATAGAAGGTAGGAAGGGAGCAAATGGGCAAAGTAGAGAGCTCTGCTTCCTGTTAAAATCCATTCTGCGTTATCCAATTGCATGTGAACAGCTCCGTTCACACCTGGCACTGCCTTGTGTCAACATCTGTCTTGAGTGGCAACTTGTTATCAGCTCTCACTCCCACACCCCACGAAAGTACGGTAAACAGGTGTGTGATTTCCACTTGTAAGGGCCAAATGTGCTGTTTTTTCCTTTTTTTTTTAATTATCTGCGGGAGGAAGCAATGCACTAAACTGTGTCGAGTGGCCAGGGACCTTCAGCACGGACAAAGACTGCATTGTGTTTACAGAGAGAAAAGAACATGGTTGTTTTGGTGCTGACTGTCTCTGAATGTGGTTTGAGTGATTGATCTCATTTTCCCCTAAAATGCATTGTGGGTTTGTTCACACCTGTAAAAAAAAAAAAAAGTCGTCTTCTTGTGATGGATTTTAAAACCAGGTGTAAACAGGACCTTTGCCTGCGAGACCTAGATTTAATTTGAATGTGAGGTCATTGTTTTTCCTCTTTTCTTTCCTTCTTTTTTTAGGTTTCTAGTTTCGCTCCCCCTCGCTGTTTGGGTTGGGCACTAAATTAGTGTTGTTCAAGCACCAACAGATATAGCTGGGATTTAGAAAAGATCATCATTTACTTAAAAGTGCATACTTTCACAACCATCTATGCTCCTCTCAAAAGTCCAAAGTGTGCAACAACTCAGCTCTTTAGTTTCTGAAATGCTGAGAACATACGTAGCAGTTGGCAGAAACTATAAATATCAACATTTTATTTTAGCTACCTGGTGGAAGAGCACTCAGACAGAGGCAACAGTCATGATAATTGTTATTTATCAAAATATATATGGTTCAAACCTTAAAGTCTTGTTTGATTTACACTCCAGCCTCCAGCGCACCAAATGCCTTTCAACACATTTTTATTATCATCAATAGCAACAGAAAATTAGACTAAATTGATTTGATAGAGGCAGGATTTCAACAGTTCAAAGCAGAAATGATGACTCGTTCGGCTGCATGTGAATAGATCAAGGACGACTGTCACCCATCTCAAAACAAAGTGGACCAAAGCTTCGATGAAAAAGCCAGAATACTTCCTCCTGTCAAAGGAGCCAGCTTTAACAGCTTAGAATATAAACTGTTGTCTGAAAACATAAGTCATAATGTGCTATGCTGTTATCTTCTTTGGAAACAGCTGTTATAAAATACCATCAGCTGTAGGAAAAGAAAGACAAGCTGTATTGGAAACCTACACATCTAATCTGTCCATTTCCCATGAAACAGCCACACCCTGCAGGCCTCTGCAAAAGTCCTGCACTGACTTTCTCTAAGGACACTTTGGCATCCTTTTGTGTTATTGTCTGCTGCTCTGTGCTCTTGCAAGCCACGCCCACTCAGATCCTAACACTAAACTTAACCAATCGCCCCGTCACAGTGACAGTTTTACCCCTACTCATCAAAAACTCCATTTCTTTTACATTCTTTGCTTCATCACTGGATATGGAGTTTTAATCTCCGCCTTGTGTTTTGCTGCTCGCTGTCACAAAGGAGGTGTTGGAACAAAGCACTCCCTCTATAGGAGTCCTGGAGGAAAGTATGGCAGGGAGGAATGAGAGTAGGAGTGTCGGAAGTGGTGCTGGAGGGAAACTATGCTAACACGGAGGGACAGGGAGCAGCTTTATAACACTCAAAAAACATATGTTACACATATTAAGAGGCCGCACTGACAAAAGAGAAATTTATGATGGAAAAGTAGACTGATAAAGGAGTCCAGTGAAGCAGGCTGTTAATAGCACTCTCATTTATGTTCTGTCAGTAATAGTTTTCCAAGTCCTTCTTCAGACTTCCCTCATTGGCTTATAGAGTTTCTCCATTTCCACTTTCTTGATCTGCCATTCAAGTCTAAAGAGCTCTGACCTGTTTTGTTTATGGCGCCATTGTGGCGGGAAAGAGAACCGCTTGTGCAAGTCAAAAGTCATAATTATGAATTTCCGAGTTTATCGTGCATTTCAACCCAAAGGATACTGAAAACTATGTTGCTAAAATAGAAAGACTCAATATTACTGACTGATACAATGCTCCAGCAGTACTTTTTGAAAGCATTGAAACTGCAACGGAGATGCCAGACCTTCAATATTCCGACATATACAGCTACTTAATCAACTTTTCTTCGCCATACTCTGGGGACTCTCTAAAAAATACAAAAGCCTTGAAGGGTATAAATGGACGGTGTGCCCTGGATTCATGAACAATATTCAGCTTTGGAATCTTTCAGTAAAGGATTGTTTTATCGTTACTGGAAGGATAAGTGGTGCATCATTCATTTAATTAAGAAAAGCGCTAAAGAAAGGCACAACAAGTGTAGGCTAATGTAACTGGCATGTTAATTTGAAACAAATATTATCGTGGATTATCGCCAGATAATGAGAATGAAAATGTTTAGGCGCCACCTCATGCTTTTTATTTTATGCATGAGGTGGCGCCTAAACATTTTCATTGTTTCAGGTTAGACATTCGCAAAGACTAAATGAGCCTCAGCTGAAGGCAGGGTAGTGGTCAGAAAGGATGGAGTTGTGCTTGGAGTCCACTGCAACTGCACAGCTGGATTCGGTGAGAGCTGCTCGTGTGTCAGCTGTCTTGTTCAGGGTAATGCAGCATCATTATGACAGGGAGGAGGAGATATCTGTGACATCAAAAAAGTGCAAGTGGTTCCAGACCCAGTGAGCAATGAAAAGAGTGGAATATCTGCTAAAAAGCTATTTTTCTAATATTCTGACATCCCGGTGCACATCAGCTATCGGCACTGTTATCATCATTTACCCGAACAGAAACGGCCGCTTCAGCTTTACTGCCAATATGGCGTTGTTACATTCTAGAATGTTGCATGCTGGGTATTCTGACATCACTGTCCAGAGCTTTATGGGACGCCATAAAAGTGTTTGGCAAGCAGTGTTTAAACTGGGCAAACTGATGGCTTCCTCATGTTTTATTTATGTGCCCTGGTCAAACATGTACAGATTTTCCGAAGGCAGCATATGATCTGATGTGATGATGATGTTGATCTCAGGATTTCTCTTGTGAAATAGGGCTGGTACCCTCGGTACAGAATGTACCAAACCAATCAGAACAGGGCAGCAGCAGGTTTTACGCAGTGATTCTTGCAGGAGTGCCCAAGAACTCGCCATTTCAAAAGATCCTATATGGCTGCAGAATTACTAAATACATGTTTGTTTTTTACTGCATCCGTCATTCAGCAGTGTTCATACTTCACTGCACAACAATCTGGATGCCTTTTGTTGATATTAGTCTTTGTTTTCTCAACATACATGCCCTGCTTGTTTAACTGGCTGCATGCAATCCTCAATCTGGATGAACCAGATTAATTCTAAAAAATTTCTTTCTTTCCCCTTTATAATCAAACTTCACCCAGGTTGGAAATCGATCTTCAGATCCAGTCTGATTGAATTTATCGAGCATCTGTCTGCAACAAAACCTGACATTAACGTTAGCTATCAAACAGAAAATAAGATCACTTCTAACCACCTAGCAAAGTCTATCAACACTTTATCACTCCCTGAGTCTGTTAAAAAAAAGGTACAAGTGTATAAATCAGTTTTTGACTACTTAAAATCAGGAAATACAGTCACAATCTAAGCAGGATCAAAAATATTCAGAGAAAGGTTTTAGGATTCTGGAAATGCCACAGTAAACACTGTTAAGCAATGAGTTCTCCTATAAGCACAAATCTCCATGTGACATAACTTTGTAACTCCAATTTATATTAAATGTAACTGACCAAGAAACATTTCCCATATAAACCCCACATGCTTTACTTTTCTTCTTCTGCTTATGCAGAAGCTGCAACTCCCACCAACAAGATGCTTCTTTGGTTAATGGAAATTTTAAAATATTCAAAAGGAAGATGATTAAAATAACAAAGGAGAACATCAGCATTCCTACCAAACATCTGCCTGTCAGCTCTCAGTCAGTTGTGGCTAAAAGTCACATATAAAACAAAATAGTGCATCTGTTGAACCTGATTAGTCATTTAAATCCGTGTGAGTGTTTTTTTTTTTTTTTTTTTCAGTCCTACAGCTACATAACGTTTGCAAAAGCCGCAACATACCCTCAAGAAGGTTACTAGGTATGAGTCACTGCAGTTTAATTTTCATTACTGTGTTGTAAAAAAAAAAAAGGAATAAAAAAAGAAAAGAAAATTAAGCTGCTGTAGTGAAGGAGGCAGGCTTGAAGAAAGACAAAATCTATAGTCAAAAGAAGTCAAATTAACTACTGGCAAGAGATTTAAAAAAAAACAAAAAAACAAACAAGAACAAAAAAAAAAAAACAGGCACACACAATAGCCCATAGATATCATTTCCATCTCAGACCTGACACTGATTTAAAATGATTTTATGGAAAGTTGAGGTGGCAACAGATGAGGTGGCCAGGAAGAAATGCGCTTCAAGGACATGCTGTAAACCAAACACTGAAATCTGTCATGAAGCCACAATGGCTCAGACCGCAAGAGTGCTTCATCCTAGCATCTTTCAAACAGACCGTGGGGGGTTTATGCACAAGTAGCTGTCAGAAAGAAAGAAGAAAGTGTTTCTAAACTTTTAACAGCGTGGGGTTTGACAGAGATTACAGCCACTAAACCCAACTGTCTTTTTTTTTTTTTTTTTTTTTAAACAGGCATCACTGACACCTGTAAAAACTACCTTAAATGGTAGTTTTGTGCCTTGCCTGTGACAACCTGACTCCACGGTGGTATTTCGTGGGTGTGTTTCCTTCTACTCACTTTCCTGTCCTTCACATCCTCCCCGACAGCCTCAATGACCCCGGAGCCCTCCATCCCCATGGTGACGGGCGGGGAGGGCAGCAGCTCGTACAGCCCCTGTTTGCCCAGCAGCTCGGCGAAGTTCAGCCCGCACGCCTTGACGCGCACGAGTACCTCTCCGGGCTGCAGCCGCGTCTTCTGCGTCTTCTCCTGCAGCTTGATTTTGTCGGATCCTCCATACCCAGTCAGGACCAGGGCTCGGTAGGAGAGCGGCTTCTCATCGGCTGCAGGGCTGCTGGAGTCCTGCCCTGCTCCTGCTGCTGGAGGAGGAGGAGAAGGAGGCTCGTCGGGCGTCTTCACCTGCTCGGGTTGCTCTTGCTGAGTTGGAGGCTCTTCACCAGACATGATGACCACTTTCGATGCGGGCCCTCAAAGATTTTCACTTCAGAAGAACACTTATGTCTTCTTTCTGCAGTAAAAAAGTGAAAGAGTCGTTCAGTCCCAGAACTTTTTGATTTAAAAAAAAAATTCTTCAAAAATAACAAATGCTCCTCACAGCTTACTGTCTTATCCTTTGCAAAAAAATGAGCGCGTCACTGTGGTTTCCTGTGTATGCTTGTGCGCTCCCCTCAACAAGTGGTCTATATCAAGAGTGGCGCATTAGTTAAAGCATATCCGGTACTGGTTTTCAGAATAAAATACTCATATCTCAAAATCCAAATCCTCAAGCAAGACCTTGATTTCCCTACAAATGAGGCCAAAGACAAATCACTGGGGCTGAAATTGAGTTGTTTTGTTTGTTTGTTTTAAAAAAATAAAGTGACAATAATTTCCAAAACATCACAGTCTAGAAATGAAAGAGGCCACTCAAACCAGCCCTCAGACAGCTGTAGCATCTATGAATAGTCTACTATTAAATCCCAGAAAATAAAAACAGGGAAAAGAAGACCACTGGTGCCATCACTGAAACAACTAGACTGCGGTCACTGTAAAGTAAACTACCACAAATCAGAGACAGCTGCTTCCATCAGAGGCTGGAGGGTGTAAAGATCTTCTGTAAAATGAGAACTGATGAGCTGTGATGCTTCAGAAGAGTTTACAGACAGACAAAACATCTACCTTGGATTAAATCATGATTCTGAAAGTTGTTTATTCTTTTTGAAAAACCTTTATTTCATCAGTAACTTCAACTTCCGGTATCATACTGCCTCTGTGTGACCGACTTGACGTAGCTCATAAAAAGTCAGTTTGGCTGGCATATAAAGCTCAGAGATGTGAGGCTGAGAGCTGCAGAGAGATACAAACTCTGGAAAGTGGAGTCCAGCCGGAGAGGTGGGACTTGCTGATGCCACAGCTGGAAGAAAAGTTGACAACTCAGCTCCCATCTGACCTTCAGGAGTTAACCATTGCTACATCTGATACATATGTATGTGAAATGATAAGTTTCACCGTTTTTTTCTTATAAGAAAACTGAAGCTGCTACTTAATAGAATTCTGGGGAATTAATTGTAGTCTAAAATAAGATTGTGATGAATCTAACAGATGGCAGTAGTGTGATAGTAGTTTCTCACAACGAAGACAGAATGGAGAATCAGCCACTTCTGCTCATTCAGATGCACTATATAGCCAAACGTATTTGCTCACCTGCCTTGACTCGTTGCCTAAATGAACTTAAGTGACATCCGATTCTTTATCCATAGGGTTCAACATGACATCAGTCCACCCCTCACAGCTATGTCAGCTTCAACTCTTCTGGAAAGGCTGGCCACAAGGTTTAGGAGTGTGTTTATGGGAATTTTTGATCACTCTTCCAGAAGCGCATTTGTGAGGTCAAACATTAATGCTGGATGAGAAAGCCTGGCTCTCAGTCTCTGCTCTAATTCATCCCAAAGGTGTTCTATCAGGTTCAGGTCAAGACTCTGTGCAGGCCAGTCAAGTTCATCCACAGCAAACTCTCTCATCCATGTCTTTATGGTCTTTGCTTTGTGCACTGGTGCACAGTCATGCTGGAAGAGGAAGGGGCCATCTCCAAACTGTTCCCACAAAATTGGGAGCATGGAATTGTCCAAAATCTTGGTAATCTTGGTATGCTGAAGCATTCAAAGTTCCTTTCACTGGAACTAATGGGCCAAGCCCAGCTCCTGAAAAACAACCCTCCACCACACTTTACACTTGGCACAAAACAGTCAGACAATTACCGTTACCCTGGCAATCGCCAAAGCCAGACTCATCCATCAGATTGCCATGGAGAAGCGTGATTCGTTACTCCAGAGAAGTCGTCTCCACTGCTCTAGAGTTCAGTGTCGTGCTTTACACCACTGTAATCCAATGCTTTGCATTGCACCTTGTGATGTGTGGCTTGGATGCAGCTGCTCGGCCATGGAAACCCATTCCATGAAGCTCTCTACGCACTGTTCTTGTGCTAATCTGAAGGCCACATGAAGGTTGGAGTGCACAGAAAGTTGGCAACTTCTGTGCACTATGCGCCTCAGCATCTGCTGACCCCGCTCCGTCAGTTTACATGGCCTACCGTTTTGTGGCTGAGTTGAGTTTGTTATAACACCGACAGTTGATTGCGTAATATTTAGGAGTGAGAAAGTTTCATGACAGGACTTGTTGCACAGGTGGCATCCTATCACAGTAGCACGCTCAAATTCACTGAGCTCCTGAGAGTGACCCATTGTTTCACAAATGTTTGTAGAAACATTTGTCTGCATGCCTAGATGCTGGATTTTATACTCCTGTGGAAGTGATTGGAACACCTGATTTCCATTATTTGGATGAGTGAGCGAATACTTTTGGCAACATAGTGCATCACACACATCTTGCACCTGGAGCTGCTCTCAGTTTATTGGTAGTTTAATGAGGTTGGCAGGAAGTGGTGAGAAAGACAGAACCGCTTTACAAAGGGGGCATGAAGGTCAGAAGTTGCCATTTAAGTATTTCCGTCTTTGTTCACAGTCAGAGAAAGCTTAAGAGTTCCTTTTGACACATCTACTTGACATGACTGTCAAGTAGATGTGTCAGTTACAAACAAATACAAAAAATTACAAATATTGTGTGTGTGTTTTGTTTTGTTTTGTTTTTGAACAGAGCCTGAGACTTAGAGAAATACAAAATCTTTCATGAGCAAAATTATACAAATACAATGAATGAATGAAGATATAAAATCATTCTTCATTCAAGTCTTGGTGCATTGCCCTTCCATTTGGAATATATGTATGTATGTATGTATGTATATATATAGGTATATA
>JBAMYA010000018.1:20566111-20578669 GCA_037176975.1 Arrhamphus sclerolepis | reverse complement strand
GTGTCTTTTATACTGGTAACCAGTTCAAACAGGTTCCATTAATACAGGTAACGAGTGGAGGACAGAGGAGCCTCTTAGAGAAGAAATTACAGGTCTGTGAGAGCAGAAATCTGGTTTGTTTGTAAGTGACTAAATACTTATTTTCAAATACTATGATTTGCAAATAAATTCTTTAAAAATCAGACAATATGATTTTCTGTTTTTTATTTCTCATTTTGTCTCTCATAGTTGAGGTATACCTATGATGAAAATTACAGGCCTCTCTCAGCTTTTTATTATTATTATTTTTAAATATATTACTAGTATTGATCCCTGTGGGGAAATTTGTTCTCTGCATTTAACCCATCTGGGCTACTAGACCAGAGCAGTGGGCTGCCACGGTGTGGCGCCTGGAGAGCAAGCGGGGGTTTCAGGTGCCTTGCTCAGGGGCACCTCATCCATGGATGTGGACGTGGGGAAGCGTTGTTTGCAAACAGTGCATCGATATGCTTAATGTTGACGTCTATATTCAGTAACTCTTGATGCTGAGGAACTTAAATGTTTGAAAACAGGTCTCTCTTGAATATGAGACCCCATCTCTCAATGAGAATAACTGGTATAATTAAAGCATAATAATAAATAAAAGAGAAACTGCTGTTTAGCTGTAAATTTTGAGTGAACATATGGGTGGATTCAAAAGAAAATGTTTTGGATTTCTTTAGAAATCCTGCTCTGACAATAATAAAAGTGAAAGGTTAAAACCAGAAGGAGGCAGTGAAGGAACTGAAATAACAGCAGTGGTGAAAAGAAGAAGAGCTCCGCAGCCGCGGTACCCGGAAATAAAGGCAGTTGTTGGTGTTTACTGGCAGTCAGACGGACAGCCATCAGCTATCATGGACCCAAACACCACCATCCTGCGAGTCAAGCGAAAAAGGGGCACCGACCCCGCAGACGCTTTGCTACTCGCTTGTAAGCGAATCCGGCCCGAATCATCCCAGAGCTCGAGCGAAACGGCACCTGAGCCGAGAGAGGATGAAGTGGAAAGCTCCGTCTTCAAACTCGTGGCGACCGTCGCGACACAGGTGAGAGGCCCGTTGCTGCTACCGCGACAGTTGTCGCTGCCGTTGCCGCGTCCGCGGTACCGGTGCAGCTAAGTAAACACAGGGGGCTAACGTCAGCGCAGCTCGCGATGGTCGTATTAGAGGGAGGTTATGGGGATTTGTTTACATGACAACTAAATTATGGCGATTCAGTCAAGTCATTCGCACTGTAGCAGATAACATCGTTCCTTAAAGCAATAGTTGTATTTTAAAACAAAGCCCTGCTGTGTGCCGTTAGCCTCGTTAGCTGGTCTGAGTGCTAATTTAGCATAGCACTGATGCTATTAGACAACGTAACGACTCCTAGTGGCACGTGCGGTCGATTTTTATTTATTTATTCATTCATTTATTCATTCATTTATTCAAATTATGTGTCCCAATGACATTAAAAAAAGATTACACTGGAAGTTTGTTCAGTTTTTTTTTATTAATCCCACTTCTGATCATTTTCATTGTTAAAGCAGCAGCACATAAAATAGGCATAAAGCACACGCGCGCGCGCACATACATATATAGACACAGACATCCGTATAAAAGTATATAGTTTAAAAAAATTAACAGTTTTATAAGAGGGTGGACATATATAAACCAAACAACATCTGTAAAAGAATGGCAAAAAAAGAGTTAAAAATTTATGTGTACATATATACACACACTTAAAGAAACTTAAGTATTGGTCGTGCTGAAAAACAGGAAGAATCAAATGAATTAGTTCTGTGAAGAACAGAGAATTGGAAGGATGATTTGTTGAGTGAAAAATAAAATAAAAACTAAGTTAAAGACCAATACTGGTGTTGTAAAGTTTCACAGCAGATTGAATAAAAGACCTGTGTTAGTGTTCCTTTCTGCCACTGAAGGAGCTGTTTAGGTCTCCCAGTGTCTGATGCAGGGGGTGGGATGGGTTGTCCACGACAGATGTCAGCTTTGCAAACATCATTCAGTCACCTCCACCTCCACCTCCAGGACAGAGTTCCCATCTGAACATCTTATCCAGCCTCTTCCTGTCCTCCTCTGAGTTGCCACTGTTCCAGTAGACAGCTGTGTAAAATGAAAATGAAAGGATCTGAGCAGTGACCTGCACACACCTCCAACAAAACATTAGAATATACCACATTCTGTAAAACAGCAAAAAAAAACAAAACATTTCTTCAATACATTTGTAAAGTCTCACTCCATCTTTGTTACCAGGATGCTCCTGTACAGACGCAGGTCCGACAGGCTCTGGCACGGCCTCGCTCGTCCCATGCCCTGCGTCCCTCTGCTGCCAGCTCACAGCGGATAATCGGAGACCTGCGGAGCACAAAGTGGAGCACCCGGAGGGAGGAGCGCTACAGGTTACTCTCCAGCCACCGCGCTGGGCTGTCAAGCCCCACCGAGCAGCAAGAACCTCAGACAGATGCTCCTCAGACTGCACAGGAGAGCGAGAAAGAGGCAGGGAAATGCTGGGGTCTCGGTGAGATCCAGGTGGTGGATCTCATCCATGAAGATGTAGGGGACCAGGACAAACCTCTGGGCAAGGTGAGTTTTGAGTTGTTGTGCCTGGACAAGATCTGGGTGATGTGGCATAAAAATAAAATCTCGGAGGGAAAAAAAAAAATGCACACACACATATATATCACGTATTTTATTCCAAAATAGATAACTGCACAGAAGCACTATTATTTCTGGGGTATGTGGATGTACTCAAGGTCACAGTGCATGATGGTGCTGGTGGTGCTGTATTATAATGATGCATAATGAAAGTGAAAATTACTTTTTTTTTTCTTTTAAATTGCCACAAAGCTTTAAATTCAAATTAATAAATAAAATTGATTTATCACTAGCCCTAGTCTGGACATGTTTGACAACTCTTTAATTGTAACCAACAAAAAAAGTTACATGATTCCTTTTCAGATTCAGAATAGAATTCAGAAAGTCATTTCAGACAACCAGGTTTTAACATGTTTATAACATATACAGTGTAAAATCAGAAGTTTACAAACACTACATATTTTTTTTCCATTTTTAGATCAGTTGGGATCATTAAATTTATTTATATTACATATTTCACATCAAAGCATGCTCATCTCAGGGACACAGAACCGTCTCTTTCTCAAGTACTATGATGGCTGGACATTCACATGGTGTTTATACTTGCGTGTAAGTGTTTAAACAGATGAACATGGCACCTTCAGACATCTGGAAATCTTACCCAAGGATGATCCACACTGACGGAGGTCCACTATTTTCTTCCATGATATCTTTGCTGATTTCTTTAGATTTATCCACATGATGTCGTGTCACACACAATGAAGCAGTGTTTGAGCTACATCCACAGGTGTGCCTCCAGTTGATTCAAATGTAGTCAGTTAACCTATCAGAAGCTTCTAAAGCCATGACATCATCATTGGGCTTTCCCGAACTGTTTAAAGGAAAAATAATTCAAGTTTATGTTCTGTTCTGACTTTGAGGAAAGTGATAAAAAGTTCTCTAATTTTCTTTCATTATTCTGGTTTTTAGCATACAGAAATATTTTTGGTGATTGTAACTGACCTAAAACAGAAAAAGTTCAGTCTGATTTAATGTCAGTGTTTTATACAGTGTTTGTGAACTACTGGTTTCAGCTGTAAATCGCCATGTTCTTTTTGTCTTACTTTGACATTTTCTCATGCATCGATTAAAAAAAAAAAGAGCAGTGAAGCAGTGTAAATGTGAATTGTCTCAATTAAATGGGACAGACATTTAAAATCTAAATCACTTTTATTTTTCTGAATGTTGAAAGCATGTTCACTGGGTCCTTCACTAGAAGTGATGGGGAGGATGTAAAACATTGTTCAGTGGGATGAAGCATAAAGCAGGAATTATCTGTCGGAGCGATCAAGGGTTTTTTTTTTTGTCACTAATTGTTGATGATGTAAATGCGTCACAGAGAGATAAAATAGCCTGCAGCCACCAGTTGTTGATGCACAGCCTTAATGTTATATAGTCAGCAGATTAACAGACTCTTGTGTTGTGCATGAGTTGGGTTCCCTTGTGTTGCTTTAATGCCTGTAATAAATTTTGGTCAACATTGGTTGTTTTTAAAAGAGCTGTATACATAAATCTGACTTGACATAATATTTGCAGAAAGATATGCTCCCAGTTTCACTCTGTTGGCTTTTACATCTTGGACCAAGCAAGGCCAAAACGTTCTGCAAACTCATGAACACATTTACATAAAACCATCCGACCCTTCTACATGGAACAGTTTGAATAAATAGAGGCTTTAAAATATCTCTTTATAAAACTTTGGATCAGACCACAGTTTCACGTCTATGGTCTTAACAACTGTGAGCTCGCATAAACCACACTAAAGTTGCATCAAAGTGCAAAACAAGTCAGCAGTTGTACGGTAGAATATGGTCGTGCTCAGGGAGGCAGAATTGCTCTGTCTATAACACCATAAAATCACACCGTAAAGCTGAAGACATCACTCAACATGGCTTTTGTGGAAATCTTTGGTAGTTGTTAATGTGTCTCATTTTGTCTTTTCTGAAGATGGCATGGTCAGACCCAGAAGTGGTTCTGTGCAACAACACCAAGATGCTGCGGGAGCGTCTGAGCATATCTGGAGAGAGGTTGGGAGAGGAGCACCGCGAGCAGGACGACGACTACGTTTATGACCTTTACTACCAGGAGACGGTCACACCAGGCTGGATCCAGGACATCCTGTCTGTCAGGGCCTACGCTGATGAGGGAGAACTGGTGTGTGTGGATGGATGGACGGACAGATGAATGAGTGCTGAAATCGGAGTGAGTGAATGACGGAACGGGTGAGGTCGTTGAAATTAGCACAAAGAAGTGACCTGCCTGCTTCTTGGGTTTTATTTGTTTTTGTGTTTCACCAAATGTCATCACACCAGTCTAATATTTCCATTATTACCATCATAATTCTGTAAGTTATCTTGTGGAAAAAATGTCTCCCTCCTAATATTTCCATATGGACCCATAAGCATCATAGTTGTATGCAATTTATATGCTTTTATAGTTTAAATTGGTTGCTGATTCCATTTTATTTATTTATTTATTTTTTATTTTTTTCCCCCAATCCAAATTCTGTGGTCTTGGAGAAATTCAAAAGGAGATTATTAGATAAATGTGTTGTGTTTACCTCAGGTTCCTGATCTTGTGGTTCATGAGGAGGAAGTGTATGATGATGACGATGATGAGAATGAAGAGAGCAACTGGAGGAACGACTATCCTGATGAAGAGAGTGATGGAGACAGCGACAGAGAGGAGCGCTATGGAGGTATGCATTTAAGTATATGTCTGCAGAAGATCAACTGCACTGGTTACATTTGTAGGCCGCAGACATTTGTGGACACTGCCATGATTTGAGAGCAGAAGCACAGTTTGGAACAGAGGTATTGTTAAAATAAACCTTTTAAAATTAATCGTGTCACACAAGAAACCAGTGATGAGATGTCAAACCTGCAGAAATAAGATCCACTTTTCTGGTCTCAGTGAGGCTTATGCTGTCTGTCTTTAAGCTGTCTGAACTCTTAGGTAGACCTGCACATGCACTCTTACAGAAATCAGTACATGCATAGACCAGCTTTTACAAAATTATTTTGTCCTTTTCATCCCTGAATTAATACTGAGGTGATCATTGGCTTACTTAAAGCAATTTCATGTACGGTTGTGCTCTTCAGCCCCCCTCTCTGGTTGAGGAGTGCATCTGTCTGTACTGTACACACATGCATTTGTTGGCCAGCTGACGAGAGAACCATCAACAAACCACTGCTTCTGCCATGACGTTTGTAATGATAATGCATGTTAGATAGCATCATCTTATATTTAGCGTCTGGATAGCTCCATCTGGCTGTGAAAAGTCCTATCAAACTAGTTGTGCACATTGATTGGCAGCTGGGAGGCGTGTCTTCCTGAGTATGGCTTGCTTGCCAACTTAGTACTGATGCAGGGGGTGCAGGCTCTGATGCTCAGGCTTTGGAGGAAGCGCAATTTGTCCTGTTAGAACTACTGTTAAAATATTTTTAGAAACTTTTTGGGAGGGGGTTTAAAGCGCTGTTGCGTTGCCTTACAATAACAGAAATTCAGGCTGGAGTGCATGATTTCTGCCAAATTTCTCACTTGTTTTGTCTCTGAGGTTCAGTGCAGATGTTTAACTGTTCTTCCTTGGCTCCTAATGCAGAGTTCACAGTATTTTGATTTTTGCAGCCTACAGATGATGATTTTACAGCATCTCACATTGTGTGACTGAACATGCGCTGAATTGTAGCACACTACGACAGAAATGATTTCAGGCTCTAAACACAGCATCATCACGTCATTAGCAGGTTGCTACTAATGTGCTTATCCACAGATGACTAAGTTTAGCGTTGTCATGGTGCTGGCATGCTTTGAAAAGAACCCATTTCTGTCCATTTCTCCATTGTATCTGGCACTGTTGTTGCTAGGATACTGATCTACATAGATGCACTAGTTGTTTACATTCTTTCATGGTGCGTTCCTATTGGTTGGTCAGCTGACAGAGATCTAGAGGGAGTGACAGGCCGCCACACTCTGAGACGATTCCTCCTCATTTCTGACACTGCTGATCTGTTGCAGCCCGTCTTTGCTCCTGTCTCACTGTGAGATCTACCACCAATGTTTTTGAGCTATGATGGACCATTTTTCCCCAGATTGACCATCTTTTGTGTGAGACCTGACATAAGGCAGCTACCACTCCTTATTCGTCTTTAAAAGATTACATTCTGTATGTGCATAGGGATTGGTTTAGAAGAAGCAGATTGTTTTCAATCTTACATTATGAAAGATGCAATCATAAAGTTTTGTTACAACTTGGGTTTCAACTGTTCTTGCCTTACCCATGTCCAGGTTACTGGGAGGAAGAACACTCGTACAGCAGGAGGAGCTGGCAGCGCTACCAGAGGGAAGTGTTGCACGAGCTGAACCGCAGCGATGAAGATGATGCTGAAGATGCAGACAAATATGATTCTGATTGATCCATTCCTTGCTGCACCCCACTCAGTGGATCTCCCCTGTTCTCCCTCCACTGACACCGTACTCTGTGGGCTTCTGTGTAGTTGAGAGTGGAAGCAAACCGCTACAAAGAAAGAAATCCCACCTCGTGACGTAGCAACTTGTGTAGCACTTATTGCAATTTCTCATTTTTGTGCCAAAGTGTTAAAAGGTCAGCCGTGATGCGTGTCCACCTGTGTGCTCACACATCAGTCCATCTCTTTACTACACAGACAGTGGAGGAGTTGGTGTCACTTCCCAAAGATCCAGAGTGTCTGTTTTTTCTTTCTTTCTTTTCTTAACTGTGATGGAGTGAATTTGTGTGTGACTGTTTGTACAAACTGGATGTATGTTAGAATTGTTGCACATTAGTGTGATGCCTTGTATGCTTTGTGCTGTTGGTGAGTTGTCCGGGCCATGTGTGGTTGCATTTTAGGCAGTCTGCATTTCATGCATGGTAGCGTGTTTGTAACTGTGTGTTAGCATTCTACATAATGTGAAAGTATGGTGCTTAATTTTGTTGGGTGTGTGCGTGTGTGTTTGATTCTCCTTTTGAAGTTTATTTCTTTAGCGTTTGTTGAAAAAGTTTTTGTAAATATGTAGATGTGTATTAAAGCATTCAAAATAATCTAACAGTTTTTCCTGGACTATGAAGTAAAATGAGTATCAGAATCCTCACATGTGTTGTCACATGGAGCTAAATCAGGGTCAGTTTCATTTAAAAGAAAAACTTGATGAAAAACAAATTTGCAACTGGAAGTTGAAGCTTTCAGATTGAAGTTTGTAAATTACAATATATTCAAAGTCAACAAAAAACATTTTCACATTTTGAGCTTCAGACTTTAGGCCCTGATGTCCTTGAAATCCAAACTACTTTCAGTTGCAGAATTGTGCTCACTTTCCTTTTTTTTTTCCCCTCTAAACATTGCTTAGATTGACCTTTTAAAAATAATTGTGCTGGCACATCCACTCATGAGCAGATTAGGAACCATCCTGAATACGTTTGTTTTGCAACTCTTTCAGGATTGATCCACGGGAAGAATTGCTTTTCTAAGACATGTCTTTTCCCTTTGGCATTGTGTTACAAACATTTGAATGCTATGGGCCAGAAAACTGCCAAAAAATCTTTTTTCATATAGATCCTGCTGATCTGTTAATCTTAGAGCTGAGATTAGCATTAGATGACACTGAAAAATGTGTTTTCAGTGAGGATGTGTATATGATCAAATGTGTTTTACACAAGAAAACAAGTTTAACTAACTTAAGTTATAAGATGTCGAATTAAAAAAAAAATGCAATTGTGCTTCTCTTTGAAATTCCCCATACCTGTACTGTGGGTGTGATGCAGTTGGGCTAGTTAAGAAAAATACATTAATTCTAATCGTTGGAATTGGATCAATTTATGTATTTGTTAAATGAAACAAGCAGAGATACTTGAAGTTACTTTACTATTGAAGTGTGCAAACATTTCATCAGTTTAAGGAGGAACAATATAAAAACATTCAGAAGTCGTTAAATACAAACTGTAACAAAGGTTATTGCAATATAAAGAAAATTAATACGTCCATAAAACAAAAAGTGACGCGATATGGGCTATGTGAATTTCACTTTGCAAACTGAAAAAAAAGCTTCCCTTTTAACAACTGAAAATGGCCGAGAGTTTAGTTTACGTCATTTCATGTGCGTGTGGTCGTGTACACAGCACCAGTTTCATATTAGAGGCACTTTTTGTTTCCAGGGGAAAAGGCATTCAGTATGTTCAAGTGCCAGTGTTGCTTTATAATAGGGGTTCATTAAATAGTGTTAATAAATGTAAGAATAATGCAGTAAAACTGCTCTCTTAAAGGATAAATCTGCATGCAAGTCTGTGGCAGCATTTTCATCACTGTAAACGAGTGAGGAACATCCAAGAGCTTCAACATGGTGGCAGTCCAGCTGAAAGAGTGGTAAATGCTTCTTTCCCTGCAGAATCCACGGCTGAAAACGTAACAGACGCTACTTGCTTTTGTCCATCTCTGTAAGCACGCAGAAGCAGGTGTACTGGGTGAAGTAGGTCAGAGCACCTGCGGTCAGATGTGATGCGTTAGTCAGGTTCACTCATTTTGGTTTTAACAAAAAAAATGTGATGCAGCTGAGGTGAGAGGCCTGATGATTGGTAAACTCACACAGTAGTTTGGTGATGATAGGTGGTCGTTTGGACTCTGGTAGATAGACCCCCAGGAAGTAGACGGGGACGCCTGACAGTGCGATGGCTATGCCGATCAGAGAGTTGATGGCGTCGCTGTAGAGGGGCACAGCCACCAGGAAGACGCTGCACAAGCAGAACACCACTGGGTAGAAGAGCGTCAGCTGCAGAGGTACCAGGAGGGACAACATAAGCCACAAACACCAATATAATGGAGATTTAAGGTTGGAAAAAATAAATAAAAGTGTTATTTGTTTGTACCACTGGAAGAAAGATGAACATTCACATAAAAGTAGCTGCTTCTTCATCAGTGTAATAAAATAATGCACTGCTGTGTTCCATCATATGGCAATGAGCACATACTAGTCTGTAATTTATACATTACTACATATAATTAAAACAGCTTTCCTGTCAATCATCTGACTATTAAATCCTATTTTAGCTCTGCTCAGCTACACTTCTGCTCTGCCACCTCCTGGTGTTCAACTACAGCACTGCACGTTCCTCTCCTTGAGGAAACATGCATCTCCTTTGATGAAACAAGAGGGCTTGTGACAGACAGAGGTGGGAACAGCAGACATTTGGGGATGAAGCAACAATCAGTTGCTCTCAAAATAAATCTCAACATGGTACAGCAAGCAGTGCAGTCCAACCAAAGATGCAGGTTTGTAGCAGAAAGCAGGAGCAGCAGGAGCCTCGATCCTGTCTGGATGTGACTTCATATGAGCAGCAGAGGGATGAGGCAGGGATCATTTTTACATTCATACATCTGTGTACAAACTGTGGCAAAGGTGTGGAGTTATGCCCAAATCACAGGGAGCGTTACAGTATCTGGCTCTGTCAAGCTGTGATTGTAGCGCCACAAACTTGTTTATGGAAACTACTTTTGTTTTTCCTCCCACAGTCATTCATTTTAAGAGATTTAATTAGGACATAAAATCTTGTAATAAGTTTGTTCTCTTTAGTAACCAACATACTGCAATGGAGAGCTAAAGTGTTGCATTGCATCTGTATTCCAGCAGAAATAGCAGTTTATTCAGTGGCCCGTGTAGCAACACAGCATCTACTGAGCCCAGAAGTGCAGAACCAAACTGTAGTTTCACTTAGTTGTGACTTTTAATTAGTTCCACTAGATGTCACTACATTTATAAAACTCTAGACATTTGAATGCAATAAATATGTTAATTTCCCAACTAGTCAATATGGTTTAAAAAGAAATAAGAAGTTGCTGCTCTTCCTGGATTCCAGCGCTACAATCTCCTTGTGATGTTTTCTTACGCTGAAGATGAGGGCAGGAATGGGAGTGAATCTCTGGATGTGGATCATGGACAGAGCATCTGGAAGGTGACCTTCACGAGAGCCCACGAAGAACAACCTGGATGCAGCAAACATGATTTAAACACACCAGGGCACCAAACAGAAAGTGCTTTTTAAAATTCCTCATTTATATTTTAGCAAACCAGGGTCATAAAAAAAGCTTTATTCAACTGCAGATTTTCAAATAATAAAAGGTGTGCGTCTTTTCTACCTGGAAGCAGCTATAATGGAAGCATTGAGACCTCCGTAGCAGGACAGAGCCACAGCAATGGGGATTGTCCAGCTCATGACACCCAGAGTCCGATCTGCAAAAGTCTGAACAGAAAGTAGAAAGAGGACAAGAACTGCATTCTCAACTCATCCACACTTGTTCTTGTTCTCCATTCCATTATTCTCTTAAATAAAATTAAACGAAAGAAAAACCAAATCAGTGCATTTATTCACCACTGCGACAGCATCACTGGCTAGAATAGCACCAACATCCAGAACAGCGTAGTAGGCCACATTGGTGAGAATGTAGATAATGGTGACGATGGGCATGGAAATGGCGATGGCCAGGGGAAGGTTCCTGGAACATGAGGAGAACCGATCGTTAAGAAACTGACTCAAGTTTCTTGATTCATCACTGGTTAAGGAGGGGGGTCACCTTTCAGGATTTTTGATCTCTTCTGTTACAAAGTTGAGGGTGTCCCAGCCAGAGTAGGAGAAAAGTGCGGAGTACAGCGCCAGCGCGATATCACCGGGGTCTGTGGACGAGCCCTGAAAGGACGACTCAAAGCTCCCCGTGTACCCTAAGAAGGAAACAGCTTTTAAAATGTTAGGGAAATGATACTTCCACCATCAGCTAAGGTTCACTGCTGCTCCTTTTCCATCAAAGGTGATAATGACAAAATTTAAACATTTTATTTATTTATTGCTTTTTGTCTTTGATGAAAGCACCAATTCAGAACCAGGAAACTGGGTTCTGTGCTTTTATCAAAACCTTGCTGGGTTGGATGTAAGAACTAGTTAGGTTGGGCCAAGGAGCAGGATTACCTTAAAAAAAAACAAAAAACACTGACAACCATTGTTAAGAAAATAATCTTATTAGTATCTAGCTGGTAAAAAAGAAATTAATGAAGACAGATGAACAAAGAATGGGTGCAAATAAACAAACAAACAAGTATCAGTGGTCTGTGGAGGACACCATCTGCCTGGACTGTGCGACAGCAGCAGTTGACCAACTTTATGTTTTAAAATCTGGAGTCAGTGTTGTGCATGCTTTCAAAAGGTTTGCAGAAAATCAGAATTCACAACTGCTGGTGACATGTAGGAATGAACCCCCCAGCACCCACAGCGTTCCCAGTGGGAATTGATCCCAGGACCTTCTGGCTGTAAGGCAGCTACCAGCTGCACCACCATTCAACCAGTAGGTGTTAATCTTGATTTTTAACAGTGTTCATAAGTACTGGTCAACATTTGGGAATGCCAGTCAGCACCAACTACAACCTTGAAGAGGCAGAGTGGCAATGTTCAGGCAAGGCAAGTTTATATGTAGAGCACATTTCATACACAAACACAACTCAAAGTGCTTTACAAAGGCATTAACATGATATAGTTTAAAATAAATAAATGTGTAATTGGACAGAAAAAGGATTAAAAACAATAGTAAAAACAGCGCAATAAAATTCAAAAAAGAAAGAAACGCATGGAAAAACAGTTTTAAACTTAAACTTTAAATGTGTCTAGAGTTGGAGAACCTTTGATACTGGGGAAGTTTATTCCATTGATGTATAGCATAGTAGCTATTTTCAACCTGTTTGGTCCAAACTGGAGGTTCTACCAGCAGACTGCTACCCAAAGATCTCAGAGCTCTACTGGTTTATATTCTAGAAGATCAGTCATGGATTCTGGCCCCAGGTTATTCAGTGATTTGTAAACTAACAGCAACACTTTAAAGTCTATTCTGTAGGTAACTGGTAACCAGTGGAAGGACCT
>JBAMYA010000018.1:20544651-20563271 GCA_037176975.1 Arrhamphus sclerolepis | reverse complement strand
GAGCTGGGATAGGCTCCAGCAGACCCCCGTGACCCTGCACAGGAAATAGCGGGTATAGATAATGGATGGATGGATGGTTCTCCCAAGGTCAATGCACCATCTAATTTGGGTAGACTAATTTGGGTATTGCAGTGATGTGGTAGCAAACAATGTTTTCCCATTCATTCAGTCCCTGTTTAAGATATCATTAAAAACAACACTACTACTACTACTACTAAAAAAAAGTACTACTTGAACTTCATATGTATTTATAAAATACTACTATACTTTAGTCCCACTAATGTTTTAAATGTTTTTGAATAAGTTATTTATTTTGTAAACCTTAACAAGTAGAAATGTAAAAAAGACCATGTAAAGTAGGACCGAAATAAAGTAAAATTCAAAGCGTTGTTCCAACTGCATTAAGAGACAGAAAACATAGCTGACTGCAGTGAAGCCAAAGCTCATCTTCCATTGAGCTTTGTGGTTCTGGACACAAAAACATGGTTTCCTGTAAGTGTTTCATGGCCCAAAAAGCTGTAATAGTTTTATGTAGCATCTCTGATCTGCAGGCAGGGCACACACACATATATTTCATTTTCTGTAAAACTCTCTCCTCTCACACCAAGCATGATTTGTTGTAAAGCCATTGTGTGTTGGCCGTATTCAAGTTGCGTTATCGGGTCGCGTTTCCTTTAATCTATTCATTCATCTTCTCTCACACAGGAAATAAAAGATACTTGCTGTTGAAATGTAGAGTGATGTTGAAAAAGCAGCGTTTGTGGGTACAGCCCAAGCCTCAGAAGAATTAAAAAAAATATCTCAGAGAATATAAAGGCAGGAGATAAGAGCACTGTAATCCTTTGTCTTGGGAGTTCTCGGACCACTGCACAAGCATCAAAGTTGAGCGAGTCTGTGACTGTAAGTAAAAGAGTCCCACTGCTCCCAATGACAGCCAGCTCAGTGGCAGTGAGGGCTCCTCATCTCTGAGAAAGCCAGTTTACATCCTTTATTAATCAGTCACATGACTGTTTGGAGCCTGCATTAGTCAAAAGCTTAATCTGCACAGAAAACTGCATGAAGCACATGTGTCAAAATCTGGCCCGGGAGAGCGTGCAAAGACAATCATAAACTTATAACTACGAACATTTCTGAGGAAACACGACTGCGCGTTTAATTCAGAACTGATATCAAAAACTGGGATAACTGAGATGCAGGGCAGCTGGTTGATGTCAGTCAAAACTTAGATTTTAGGACAAAAAAATTGCACTTGTAAGACTCCTTATGTAATTTTACGTCAAAATGTTTAAGAAATTTGATATTTTTTAACAAAAAAAATGAATTTGTGATTATACAAGAAAAAAATGTGACTGTAGTACAAAAGTCTTAATTTTACAACAAATGTCACGATTTTTGTGAAATTTAAGTTTTTGGCAATTTTACCTTTTTTATGAAAACATGCAAAATTTGCCATTTTACAATAAAATGAGCTTTTTCTGAAAAAAAAGTCAGCTTCTGAAATTTGTAATTATACAAGAAAAATGTGTAATTTTAGTACAAAAGCCTCAATTTAATGATAAAAGTCAGGTATTTTGTGAAATTTGAGATTTTATTCACTTTTTGCTTTACTCAAAGTCTAGGAACTAAAGAGGCATCTGACAACACAGAAGGTCGAGAAAGAAGAATAACCAGCACTTGAATGGTGACCATGGTGGAGTAGGTGACACCAGAAACATTTGTAAAGAGTTATTTTAGAGAGTAATTTTAAAGCATACAACTAGCACTTCTCTGTCAACTTGTAATGGTATTCCTCATAAGCTGCAGAATAGCCCAACACAAAGTGAAGTACAAGCCCAAACAAAAAAGAGGGAAAAAATTAAAAGAACCGAACTTTTTTTGAAACATTTCCCAAATCCCAAAAGGACATGTGACATAACAGATAACAAAAGCATAGAGATGCAAACAGGCACTGAAACACTGGACCACATCCTTCCTATACGTTGCGTCAGTCTATTTACATGCTCCATTAGGTGACCAAACCTCGGCCTGAGCTGCTGAAGCATTGATGAGGCTGGATCAGACAGGATGTGAGGTAATGTGGTCATCTTGCTAGCATGCTGTTGCTATTGTTATGCTGAGTCGCGGTAGTGACTGTCTTCAAACGAGCCCTCAGGATATGAACCAGTAAAACAAGAAACTTTAGGAATACAATCTAACACACACACATATGTATACACACATAATTTATACAATAACAAAAAAAATTACTGTGTACAGTGTACTACTGCATCCCCTGTTTGGTGCTATGCTGTTGGAACCCTCATTTTCCTGAGGGAACCTTCACAATGGATTAATGAAGTTCTATCTAATCTAACCTACATAATCTTTTTACATAGGACATTTGAATCTTACCTGTAGTAAAAAGTTACCACAGTCATTGTGGATCAGGAGATAAAACGGGCACATGAATGCTGCTGTGTCACCGTTACCAGCACCACCGTAGTCCAGCCTAGGGGTACGCGGGTAACAGCGATTCAACATGAGGATACCAGTGCAAGAGAATTCTGTGTTGGGAATTTTCTACATGATTTTATTTTTATTTTTTTTGTTAATGTAACAAAATACTTCTTTTTTTTTGACATGGTGATGCTACACAGATGTTCTGTGGCATAGTGTGGTGAGAAATAACTCTAAAGTACGGAGGTAAAACAGTGTAAATATTGCACACCTCATGCAGAAGGTGGAGAGCTTCTGAATATCTTCATCCTGAAAGAGGTTCACTAAACACCCTACATTTGGTGACCTAAATCTGAGTTTGCCTGTGTATTTAAGGCCAAAGCACATCAATATCACAACATTTTAAAAACACTGGAAAAGGCCTGAAGCAGCCACACGGGTGTGGGGAAAAAAATAAAAAAACTGGAAGAAAACCTTGAAGAGACATAGAAGGTAAGCCAAGAGTCAAACTAGAACAGGAAGCTGTTCATAAAAAGCACAAATACAAAGAAGCACAAGATATACGGTGAAAATGAAAACACTTAATCTGAGTAACGTATTGACCGATATGGAGTTATACTGCATGTGTAGAAGTGTTATTCAAAGCTTTAATGCTAAAGTCTTTGTCTTTTTTTTTGTAGAACTAAAAGGACCATTGAAGGAACTAAAGAGTGGCACGTAATAGCTTTACTTTTGGTTTACAAGTGTGGCACTGGCTGTGCATAAAGCAAATATGCCTTCGTAAATCATGTGAAGCCCTCTTTAGTAGGAACAAAAGTAAGTCTGATCTGACATGACAAATGCTTAGCCTTTTCGACCAATTACTCCCACGTCTATGCTCATTGTTCTCTTTGACAATAATGGCCCAGATCTAAATCTCCTTGACCCATTTCATTTCAAATTCCACTGCTGTGCTGGGTGAGTACCAGGCCTGCATAACTCTGCTCTCTCATGCAAATGTGGTGCCCTCTGCAGCTCTCTGTGTGTTTGGTGAGAGTAAAAGTAATGGACAGAGGCTGCCGGAGGATGGCAGTGTTGCTCTATAAAACGTCTTTCATCATGCTTGCTTTAATAGGTATAAAGTTTGAACCACATTCATGAGTTTTTCTTTAATTTTGAAAGAAATCAGACTCCAAAGACTGTTTGACAAGCAAGGACAAGAACAATCATGAAACCTGTGAAAGAGCTGTTGGACAAATGAATCTCTCTGAATTGCCTTTGGATGTAGCCTGAATAAGTGGCTGTGCTTTGTTATTATATGCCCCCCCGTGGTCTAAACTGCGTGAAGAAGACAGCTTTCTCTCCTATTCAATTCTGGAAAATATATATCATTTATCATCCTTTCAGAGCATTTTGTCAAGCTGCTCTTGAGCAAGGCTCTTAACTCTGCAAGGCTACGGTGAATACATCTGTGGATGCTTTAAGTACACTACAATAAAGCCCTCGCCTGTTTCATTTCTAAATGACGAAAGGGCTCAATGTTTATTAAAACTTTTTGCTTTGATACCAGAAATACAGAAATACAGCGGTTTAGGGTTAGCACTGTTGCCTCATAGTACCAGGATCCCCGGTTAAAAATGTCTAGCATTCATGACTATAGGAGTGCGTTTGAGCATGCACTGCTATTTGTCTGTGTGGGATTGTGATGCATAGACTTTAACCACCCTGTGACCCTGCTTGTGTCAGCAACTGGTGTTTACAGATTGTTTCATTTTAGATGCACCTAAATGGCATCAAGTAGGTTGAGAAAATTCTTAAGGAAAAAGAGGAGGGTTCACTTTTCTCCTTGTATTTCCTCCCTTCATATTTCCTCTCATGCCATTTTTGCTCAACAGCCAGATCTTTGTTGCTTTCGGCCACTTAAAGCTGATAATGAAATGTATGCACTGGGCAAAACAGGCGATTAATCATAGCAGGTGTGTATCTAGGTGAGTGCCAGACCAAGTCTCTGGTGCACAGCGGTCTGACAGCTCCAGCTCTGCACCGACTTTAGTCGGCAGACCCTCGCCTCTCACCTAAGGAGCCTTGCTGACAACACATGTGCCAGCAAGCCTTATTACAATTAATTAGCTAGAGCTGAAATGTCCTCACACTTCAGAAACAATCATGTCTCATCTCAGCCAACAAAAAGGCTGCTGGTGGCCTCTTGTCATGTTTGTTGACCTGATAAATCTGGGATGACACAAATCTAGCAATTCAGGGTGGTTTTCCTCTTAAATAAGTAGCACATTAGTCTTTACTGTAATCATGATTAAATTGGAACTGTGGATTTTCTGGCCCACTGATGCTAAACTCAGAACACTCATCAAAACGTTTAGACACAAAAATCAACATATTAATAATAACCAGCTTTATTTATATAGTCTTTTCTTTTTCTAAAAAGAGTCGTAAATTACATCTTATGACGTAAATACGCAACAAACTGTTTAGATAAAATACACAATAACAGCTGGTTTCCAAAATCTGTTCATACTTGGTATACCACATATAAGTATACCATTCATCCATCCATCTGTCCATCAACTTCCTTCTCTGAATTTGGGTCGTGGGGGCTGCATCTTAATTAAGGAGGTCCAGACCTCCCTCTCCCCAGCTACCTCCTCCAGCTCTTCCAGGAGGACACCAAGGTGTTCCCAGGCTAGCCGAGAGATATAATCTCTCCAGTATGTCCTGGGTCTGCCTCATGGTCTTATCCCAGTTGGACAGGTCGAAAACACCACCCCCATGAGGTGTCCAGGAGGCATCCTGACCAGATGTGTGAACCACCAACCGGCCGTGACAGCAGTGACTCTCCTAAGGGAGAGTCCAGAGGAAACTCATTTCAGCTGCTTGTATCTGCCCACAGTTCATGACCAAAAGGTGAGGTCTGCCTGTTGAGCTCCTGCTCCATTCTTCCCTTGCTCATGAAGGAGACCCACAGAAACTCCACTTCCAACCTGAAGAGGGCATTCCACCCTTTTCTTATGGAGAATAATGATCTCATATTTGGAGATGCTGAGCCTCATCTCCGCTGCTTCACACTTGGGTGCAATGGCTCCAATGAGAGGGAAGGTCTCCACCTGAAGATGCCATCATGACCACGTCATCTGCAAAAAGCAGAAATGAAATCCCGATGCCTCCATACTTGCTAGATGAACTTTCTTTTTTTCTTCAACAGTTCAACTTCCTAAGAGCTACTTAGTTGGTTATCAGCCACATTTTTTAAAAAGCTTGCTTGCATTATGGTCTGTGACTAACTGTAACTTTCAAAGTACTCGCCATCAAGTCAACCGAGATCAGTGTCCTAGCGTTTGTCAAAATGGAAATGATAAAAACAAAAGTTTTTGGTCCAACATATGGGACCTGGTGCACAAAATTGAGGCTCAGCTCGACTTGTGCACATTAAAAACTCACTGAGGTGTCTAGTTTTCACAGATGTGAGCTTCACTGGGAAGCTTCAGTTAGATTTTACTCCAAGTTACATTATGAAATAATAGTTAATGGTTCAGTGGCTTCCCAGATTTTCAACTGTGTTCTCTGCGGTGCAGAATTACTTCCTCTTAGGATTTCTCTCATTGCTGTAAGGGATTTTACACAGCGGATGGCTTTAAGATCAGAATTATTAAGATGAAAGCAAATGAAGTATTATAGATACCTGAGGCAGTTAATATCAGTGGTTGAGGTATGTTGCAAAAAAAAAATGGAAAAAGTTAAATATTACTTTAAAGTTTATACTAGCACACTCAGACCCACTATAATGTAGTGTAGCATTACAAAAATGTTCTAAAAGTCCCTCTACTGTGTCATTACAGTGCTGCAGGACTTTCACAATGATGTTCAGAGAAGCTAAGGGGGAAAATGAAACACAAGAGAGGAAAAAACAAGATATGGTGAGGACAATTTGCAAGCAAAGCTATCATTCTCTAATAGAAATCCCTTTGTTGATGTGTGAGAAGACTGGCTCTTTTCCCTCGGGGCTGTGCTAACACAACACACTTCATGACCTGGCCCTTATACCTCAAATGAATTCCTTCATGAAGCAGGTCTCCTCAGTCAAAGGTGACTTTTATTTGCTGTGCCTGTCCTGAAAGATCTCTAGAAGATTTTTTTCCCCTCCCCAGCACCACCATTAGTGTCACCCAGGACTTCCTTACAACTTCTGTGCTAGATTTACACAGGAATAGTTTCAGTTTCTGTTAAGAGTGGCTTTTCTTCTTGCCCATCCTGAGCCCCACTGTTAACCCGAAGGTATCATGTAGAAGTCAGCATGATGAATTGCCTGTCATTGGCAAACGCAAAGTTGTTTCTAAAGGATAAGTTTGTGGAACAGTGCAAAGAAGCTGAAAATACCATTAGGTTTCTTGGTCTGCATGTGGTTTGCAAAGATACAGACCAGTTCTGCAGGAAAAATAAAGTTGTTATAAGGTTATCATTAACCGCTGTTCATCTGTGCGTCCTGTCACATGTTATTAAGTAAATTAAGGCATTGACAATCATCTTTACTCCCTCATTTCCTACCCTCCAGGCTGTCATTTACTCTGCTCAGATTTGGACCTCTGAACTCATAATCACTATCACTCAGCACATTCTCACAGCCCTGCACACACATCGTCACATGCATTTGACACACTTTATGGTACATTTGCAATGTTTGCAAATCAAAAGGCATGGTATTAGCTCAGTGTTACTGCTTCACAAGACAAGGGTCAGAATCTCTTTCTTTTTTTTTTTTCACTAAAGCCCAAGCTGAACCAAAAAAAACATAATAAAGACACAACCTGGATAATATCCAGAATTCCAAATCATATCTCACTCGTTTGCTTTTCCAATTTTTTATTGTGATAATGTGTACTATGTGGAATAAATAGTTGTCTTTGTGGAAAGTTCCTTAAAACGATTTTTTTTTTCTGAACATGCGCTACGTAATTGAATTGAACTGAATAAAGAAAAAGAAACCCGAATATCAGCGGTTATATTGGTGAAACTGCTTTGCAACTGCAGTCACAGGAAATTACAGCATAAATGGTTAAATCAGCTGTGAAGACAATGACAAATGTTTAACCTGCAGACAAAAATGCACCCAAAGAGTCAAACTGTTGGGTTTCCAGTCATCCACTGGGATGGAAGATGCTCTGTCTCTGCTGCTCTGGTGCTCATCGACAGTCTCGATCCCCAGGCCCACCACATGCTAATGTTTCTTAGGCAAGACACTGAAGCTCCCAATATATTTACTTGGGTATGAAGATGAACAAAGTGCTCAATATGAAATGAAATGAAATGAAATAGAGATGTATAGAGAGTTATAAAAATGAACATGGATGCCACTGTAACTGATAACCCCGACAAAATTAAAGTGCCTTTACACAGTTAATTTATATAATAAAAAGCGCTACATGACTGAAACACATTGTTAAGGGCTTTGTAGAACCTACACTGGGTGAAAAGGTTAAATTATATTGTTTCACAATATTTGTGCCCAAAGCTTTACTTTCTGAGCACAGAAACTGTGTGTAAAAGCATAAATGATGTGAACATCATCAGGAACACCAGAACATGATGGTTTCCTAACCTTAAGAACAAAGTAGTTAGAAGTGGAGGAACTCAAAGTTTAAATCCATCACAAGTAATGTGTCTTCTTCCTGGGAAAGCCACTGTCCTGTCTTGGTTAACTGTTGGTGCAGCTGGTGTAGAAAGATACTGGCAGTTTGCAGAGCCGTTTCCTGTGGTGCAAAGATCTGCACCAGAGTGGAAACCACAGTGTTACATAGCAAGAGAGTCAGCTCGCAGGGATCTTGTTGTACATCTGACTATTCAACCAACGTATATCACACATGTTGTTATTAGTACTTTCTTACCATTCTAGTCATATGAAATTCAGCTGTAGAAGCTTTAATTTAACAAATCTTGTCACTGTTCTTAAAGTAAAGCCCAGCTAAGCAAATACCGCTGTATGATTGTTCTTAAGAACCCTCTCTGACTCATGAATGCAATATTTTATCGGAGACACAGGCCCATTTATCCAAACTTGACAGTTTTATGAGGCCTTAATGAAATGGCCGTTACATATTTTGGCCAAAATACCATAAAGGTTTCCGTATAAATGTGCACTTTTTAATCATGTCTTCACAGCTCTGTTCTTATCAGCTGAGGTACTGATGTGAAACTGAATATGAGTAGTGGACGACGTGTAGTACAGTCCGCTTTACTAAGTGCAAAAACATTGTTGAGACAAGCCCAAAAACCTGACCCTAGGTTGGACAAGATCCCCTGAGAGCCTCAGCACCAGTGGAAGTGACCATGCAGAACCGCAGAACACACTGAAGTGTGGAGACTTGAACTGCTAGGTCGCTTGCTGCCTTCAGAGGTTAGCGTATGGGTCAAGGAACTGTGGTGAGGAAAGGCTCACTAAACACAACCTACCTTGAAGGGGGAAGAAACCAAGATCTTCGTCTGAGCCACCCTGGATGCAGATGAAAGCCTCACAGACTGAGGATTCTGTTCCAGATCGAGCCTTTAAAAGGCCAAGAATGAAAAACAGACATCAATATAGATGCAGAGGGTAGCAGTAAGGAGCTCTATCGAAGCATCTCCGCAAAGCCTGGAGGTATTAGGAAGCCCAACAAAAGGCACCATCCTAAGTGCTTCGTGTTGACGATGATTATTCAGTTATTTAAGTCTGTATGATGACCTGTGGGAGCTGCAAATGTGTCTATTCCTGTCTAGAAGCAGAATGACTCTCAGGAGAGAGGAAAGCTCATGTGAAAGCAGGGGACAAATCTTAAGATCAGTGGGACCCCATGGCCAGTGTCAGCAGTGAAGTATCTGTGTTTCACTGGAAGCAGTCCAGCTTCTGGTGCTGCTGGACGCTGGGTGAAGGCTGCAGCACTGACGGCACTGGAGGATAATGGGAGCTTAATATTCAATTTGCCTCCAATCTTTTGAATATATTTGCACTGTGTTTTTTTCTTTTTCTTTCCTTTTTTTACAACTGTGTCGAGCATCAGCTGCAAAATATATTCAGATATTAAAAAGATACAAGAGCTTTCACGAGACTATTACATTTTATTTTTATCATTAAATACCAAGTGCTTGCTCAGGGGGTATTGTGGACTGTTGAGTTTTTTTTTTAAATGTAAAATACATTGAGATGGCTTGTTGTTGTGAATCGGTGCTATAATAGATCAAATTGTATTGAATTATTAAAAATAGTTTATTTGGAAAGAATATATTCGTGCACAATGAATGACTAAACTTTGCTCAAGCATCAAAGTGAACCATCATTTAAAAGAAAGAAAGAATGTTTTCTTTTATAGTTTTTATCTGAAAATAAACTGTCCAGATAACTGTTCAATGAACCAACACTAAAAATGCACATTTAAGGAAAAAGTCCATTTTCCCATCCTCCTCTCACCGTTTTTTTTAGTGTTAAAGAGAGCAAAGAGCTGAACGTTTAGAACGTTGACAGCTGAAGCCCCAGTTTTATCACAAAGCTTCAAAAGTTGCCTAATTATTGTGCATTCAATGTGAAAGGGAACATTGATCTTCTATCCTACACTTAGAAAACATTGTAAACTTGATTTTTTCAGTCGTTTCAGTTCATGCCACATTTTAGGACACTGATGCTGGATGCTATCCTTTTTATGAATATTCTTTTGTATTATTTTTGTAGCTAGTTGCCTTGGCTAAGCTACTTTGATGTCCCTTCACGCAGTTTTCCCCCATTATACATATGTAATGTGACCTCAAACCAGTCCACGACATTGCACAAATCTGCATGAGATGAATGAATTTTCTGTCATAACTGTTGAACCCAGCGTGTTGCCCTTGGTTTGGAGACCTTACTATTTGGCCAATACAAAAAAGAAGTAAGAACAAATTACATAATAAAATCTGTGCATGCTGGCCTCCAAAAGTTTGGAGACAATAATGTTAACATGATGTACAGGTAAGTGTCTGCTGGAAACCTGCTGTACAGAAGGTCATGTGTGTTCAGCCTTTTCCATTAACCTTGTGGGAACAATACCTGTATGTAACCAAGGTAACCATTCACCACAATGGCAACAGACTGAAAAGCATCAAAATGAGACCGAAATATCCCTGAATGCAAAGTGAAGTAGACGTTTTGCTTGACTAAAAGTATATATACTTAAGAGCAAAATTAAAACAAGAGTAAGGGTTTTCAGTGTCGGGGTTTACACACTTTCTCTTGCAGGATCACTTCAGTGGCTTTTTTTCTGGGGCTGCATGTGTTGAAGCGTCCTTGGGCAGGACAAATTAAAGCCCACGTTGCCCCTGATGTGCTTCAGGGGGAATGATCACTGAAGTGTGGAACCATGTTTGAGCGAGCGTTAAGTTCTTTGTGGAACCTAGCCGAGGCTTAAAAGCTGCTACAGAGGTGCAGGCTACTTACCGTTTAAGTTAACAGCTGAAGATGGAGTTAACCAGGGGGCGGAGCAAAAATCTCGACTGACAGTCATGGATTGTTATGTTTTTACTGTTTTTCTTCTTTGACCTTTCGTCATACTTCGAACGACAAACCAAATCTAGCCTGGGGTGAAGAGCAGGAGAACGTGGTCATGGATCTTAGAAAGACCTGCTGCAATAAATGTGTGTCTGAGCTGTGACCTTTATGGTCTCATGTCAAGCTGCATTTCAAGTATTTCAGTGTCACATTTGACTCTTCTGTCGATTTCCACGTTCACATAAAGGACATTGTGTCCATTTTTTGTTGAAATATTTTAAGATCTGACATAGTTTGTATAATAAATATTTGATAAGGTTTTTTTTTGCCTCCTCAAATGCAAACGTTGGAACCAGAGAAATTGCTGTTATTTGCTTCTGGCTCTTCTTCAGATTGATTTCATTGATTGTGACTCGATTAGTCCAGGTAAGGATGAGCCAATCCCAGCCATTTGTCCTATCAGGCTGGACTGAAGTGAAACTCTACATAATGCACCTTTTAGTTAAGAATCATAATAAGCCCCCATTTCTACAATACACCAACAAATAGCAGTGATGAGTCTTCATGTTTATTCAATACATTCTTTGAACAGCTTTAATTATTAAAAGTAAAAGCAGCTGTGTGTTGTGCCAAGACTCTGCGGTTATAGTGCACTGCCCAAATCCTGAACCTATCACAGTGATTTCAGCTACATGATCATACTTCAAAACATGATCCTCTAAAGAGGGAAAGAACGTCACAAGCTGGTTGTGCAAAAGAAGAAAAGACAGAATATAGTTAAAGAAACTGATTATCTCACGAGTGGCAGTTGAAGGAGATTGATACATCTGTTGTAATGAAGTTTTTCATTGTTCAGATCATATTATGGGATGTGGTGTGTGTCACACCTTGCTTGGCAGTTTCCCCTCATAGTGGCTGCTTAAATGGCCCCATCGGCTTCATATATTTAGCTTGGTAGAGATCCAACTGCTGTGTCTGAGAGTGTCTTTGAGTTGTTCACACGTAGTGATCAAATAAAGACTGCTAACTGCAGACCGTTCGGCGAGCCTACTGGTTTTAAAGAATTCTCCCAGTTAACATGACTAAGTTGCTGTCCGGTCATGTAGGGTATGACCTCCAGTAACTGATCATGTAGCATGAAAACCACAGAGATTAGAAGAGTCCCTTTTACAAGGCAGCAAGTCATGTAGTCTGAACAGCACAGCAACCTGCTGAGAGTAGAAGCTGTTTAGTATGAGAGGAACCTTAATCAGTCAAGCACAATAATGCTCACAAACAACAAGTAAATCTGGGAAATCTGTAGTTGCACCGCCGTTTCATTTTCATTCTGAAGCACACCTTCAACCTTGATCTTTCTGTGCCTCTTCCCCACACACAGTTTGTTTCTGTGCTGCTCCAACGTGACCTGGTTTGAGGCTCACAAACAAATGGTGACTTTTACAAGAAGGAGTGAAATAACTGGTCTGCAGAGCCAGCAGGACATAAGCTGTTGGACTGGTTTGAGACTGACCACTAAGAACCTGGTAATCATTCTGGAAATTAAAGTTGGACAGCCCTCTGATTTTCCTTGTGGAGTTTGAATGTTTAAGAGCCTGATCTTAGTAAAAGAGACCATTAGTCAGAAGAAAGCACTGTAACATGGCATTTATCGTAGAAACATACTGAAAGATGACTCAGACAACACCTCCTTCAATCATACGTTCAGAGCAGCTGTCAGTCTTGCTCTAAATACATGGTCCCACTAACCAGAGTAGTTGATACTAATACTGTCAAAGGCTCTGAAAGTAAAACCTGTGTAATTTGAATTAGAAATAGTTTATAACAAATAAACTAAGCACAAAAAGGAAGAAAATTTGTGTTCTGTTGATTATTTCTTTGTTGTAACAATGCTTCTTGGGAATGAATCTTATACCATTGGAAAGAGCTTTTTTCTTCTACATGGAGCCGCAGTTCTCAGGAACATGTATTTGATGATGAGTAGCAAAGCTGAACATGTGGATTGCGTCCATGAAATATTTGCCAAATCTTCTCTGCCAATGACATTTTTTTTTATTACTGTCTTTTTTTTAAGTTTTGTTTTTCCAGTGACAGAGATGCCATCCCACACCATTACACTGCCTCCACCAAAAGATGTTACTCTGTCGCGTCTCCACAGTTTCACCCTACGATCAAGTTAATGAAACAGTTTTCCCCACAGTCACTGACAGGCTGCTCTCTTTGCTGCCTGTCAGTGACATCCAATGCTATATGCAACTTCAGTTTGTACATAGTACAAGGACTTGGTTTTGCACAACATGAGCTTTAAAAGATTTGGCAAATCTTTCATGTGTGCGACCCACATACTCATCTCTTATACACATATACATGTGCTGTGCCTGTAAGGTTTATTGCCAGGAAGCATTGTTACAGCAAAGAAATAATCCACACACATATTTCACATATTTCAAACAAACACATATTTCTCAGATACTTTTTTGTGCTTAGTTTAGGAACTATGAATAGAAAGAAAAGAAAGCAGTCTAACATAAAGTACAATATAAAGCATTGCTTCACCTTTTCCCAAAGCTTTACTATTTTTCAGCATTAGATGGTATTATTCATTTATTTATTTTATTTTATTTTATGTTTTACTGGACTGTTTCTATGGTCTTTTCTTTTACTATGGGACTTATAAGATGCAATATTCATCTGTGCAGTACATGATATGTTTTGCTTGCTGAATGTTCAGTCTATCTGTATGTAACTTAAAGCCCAAACCAAATGGACAAAACAGTTTATATTATCTCATCTCATCTCAACTTATCTTTATTGTCTTGGTTAATATGGGAGTAAGAGGGAAGTTTATTTATAAATTAGTTATTTATCTACTTATTTTAGTTCCTTGTCATTACATAAAAATGTGCTTTTGTTGCTCTTCTGACATCTGCTGCTGATGGGATCTACAGTTTGCTTTAAATTTAACTTTATTCTGGTGACTCTGTGGTCCCTGATGAATGTGGCCAAGGAACAGCAAACTGACATTTTGGCAACACCTTTGTGGCTTAATTTGACTGTAAATGCGTGTAAAGATTACCACCCCTCCATAATTACTAAGTAGAGGAAAAAAGATGGGAATACTGAGATTATTTGCATTATCATGACACAGCTCTGAATACTGACTCAGTAAGTCAGAAAAAGCAATATTTTCTTGGCCATGAGGAGCACACTTTTGGCTGGGGGTGCAGCTTTGTGCATGTAATTAGACCTCTGCAAGTGTCCCAGCCAGTTATGACAGAAATGAGTTGTGCTGTCGAAGCAGTTACTAATGGGCCAATGTATTACTTTTGTAATTAGTTGTGACACAGAACATGTCAGCCAGATTAAGATGGAATGCTTGACAAAAACCACACAGTGACAGATGCATGCCAGTTAATTAGTGACAGACATTTTATCATGGTCAGAGCTGGCCCCCAATTTACTTCGAATAAAAAATAAATAAATAAAAAGGGAAAAGAAAAAAGCAAAAAAAAGAGCTGTGGCATCATTTAAGATGTTTCAGTATTGGGCAGGAAAATGCTGTTTGTTTGGTTGGTCCAAAACTGATTTGTGCAAAATTATGTTCACAATTACTATATTTCTATAAATTTTGTACATGCAATGCAGTCCCCCTCAGAGAATTAAAATGAACATTACGGTGGGGGTTACATGGATAGAATTATAATACTGTTTACTGCGTTCTCTCTCCAAAAGTAAAACAAAAAAGAAAAAAAAAATCTGTTTACCATCAGCTTCAGCCCTCCGTGTTTTCTGGTTTGCACTTATATAAAATTTGGTCATGCTAGCACGCAAAAAAAAAATCATGTCAATATTGTAGTTCAGGTTGCTAAGAGCTCCTTATTTTTGTATGAAATCATTTTCAAAAACAGTCTGCTGTGAGTTAAAGTTTCGAGCGTGCTGTAATATGCAGGTAGAGCACATCTGCAGTGGTTCATAAGATGGAGTGTGGAGCTGAAAGCACTTTAACGCTTCATGTAACTCATGTTACTCTGTACCTGACCTTGAATCATTTATTTAACAGAATCTTATCTCCACTTATTTTTTCTGGGTTATGAAAGCAAGGTGTAAAAACACACAGAGCACCTCCAGAGTTGTTCCCCTGCCTCTATTGAGAAAAGACCGAGAGTATTTCAGAGAGGGAGAGAAGATGTGCCTTCCTGGGTTGTGCGAGAGCTTTTGCTTGTGAACGAGCAGTTGTGTAAGCGCTGCCCTACATAACCACTCTCCTCACCTCTTCTGTCGTTTTACAGGATGGGCTTACCTGGAAGGCCCTGTTTAACAGTAAGAGCCTCACACAATCCTATTTGAAGTCTGCTCTGTGGATTTAGCTACTTTTTAAATTCAAATCACTCACACCGCAGTGTCAGGACAAGGGGAGGATGGGAGGGGAAGGTGGACTTAATATAAAACCCAAATCCCATTAGAGATGGACGGCGGGAAAATGAGGGGTTGGCACTGTGTCGCCTTAAAACTCGATGTGAAGAACTCTTTGATGGGGGTCAGAGATGATGTCCCATATTGCATGGCTTTCACTTTTTTTGTTTTCACATGTCTACCCATCAAACTGGAAATGGCCAGAAGTGAAATGTATCATTACAGGATCTGTGTCCGCAGAGGAGCAAGGCTAGAAGGGATAGGTGACTTATCTGCCACAGACGACGGTCTTCGGGGTAATAAGGCATGCATGAGAAGCTGTTTCCCTCCTCTGAATGGGGTATCCATGTCGCTCAGTCCCTCTTGTAGCCCGAAGACTCTCTGAAGTGGTCGACTTAGCATGGCCTTCTTGTATAATTAGTCTCCCAAACCATGTAGGATGTGTTACTCCATGGCTGTGCTTTCATTTATACCTGTTCCTGCCTCTTTTTTCTTTCTTTCCCACTGACTCTACCAAACTCTTATTCTCATAAGGACTCACATGCACGTGTGTACGTGCACACACACAGTGATAAAAGCTTCACACAACTTTGTAGATGCTCAGTCGTTCTTTTGAAGGGGTCGTACTATACCTTTCTACAAAATTAGATATCGTTTTCTGAGGCCTATATGAAATATGTGTGACATGCTTTGGTGAGGACACCTCAAGGATACAGTTTAAAAAAAGAAGAAGAGCAACCTTTACAGCCAGGTCTTTACACCTCTGTTGATGGCAGGCTTTTATGAGGGGTGGCGATGATAGTAGAGAGGCTCCCCGGTGGCTCAGTGGCAGTGCTTTTGCCTACTGAAAAGGGGGTTAGTCAGACAATCCACTCCACCACCCTAAACCACCAGTGGTTCTTCATTTGAAATCAGTGTTGTTGCCACTTCGCTGTACCTCCAAAAATGCAAAATAATGTGAAACTAGATAAAGATGGGGAAGCTGAATTACTCTACACTCATCCGGGTCTGTGAGATTACAATAGACTACCCTGTAAATCTGAACAGATGAATGAATGGCATATCTTCAGACTAGCCCCAATTACTTCCATTGTTGGGGCTTGTCATTATTTATGTACATTCTAGGTACATTTGTACCTAGAATGTACAGGTGATTCTCAATAAACCTACAACATAGACGATTCCCAATATTCATCTGGATCTTGTATATATTTTAAATTTAGGTGCTTACAGAGACTCTTGTGAGTAATCATGGGAGTAGATTTGCTGTTATCAAGAAAGCAGAGCAGTTTAAACATAGTTACAGTTATTTTGTTACCGTGAAAGATACTTCAATTCTCTGTCAATAAACAGTACATATACATTACAGTTAAAGCAGCACAAAGGAGTTTTTTTTTTCTTGTAAAAGCATCAGTTTCATTTCAATTTCATGTGAAGGGAAATTTGAGGTTTAGTCCAGCTCTTGCGGTCTAACTGTTGTGTTTTTGCTGGGGTGCAGGAAGAAGGGAAGCAGGACTAAACCAACACAATTTGTTTAATACCCCAAACAAAAGGCACTGCCAGGACAGGAGAGTCCAAAACACGGACAAAACCAAACTAACAAAGTAACAAAAAGATATACGGCCAAGGGCTGACGAGACAGGTGGAAACGATCGGGAGAGAAGGGGCCAGGGAAGTAAACCAGACAGAGAAACAGATAATAAAACAGGATATAAAGTGAATAGCAACAGAAAGGGGCAAAGATACGAGAAGAAAAGGCAAAGACCCACAAACCCTCCCGCCAAAAAGACCAAATCTCACCAAATATAAGTCAAAATCAGCAGCATATATTTTCTGGTATAATGTCACAGATCAACCAGGATTCATTCACCTCAAAGAGCTGGAATGGATATCATAGCAAAGGGAACAAAAAAATCTCAAGATAACGATGAATTGGGTTGCCAGTTCAATCCCCGGCCTGTACCAATGATGTGGGCAGGGGGAGTGCCCAAACAAGTGCTTCCCCACATCCAATTCAATTCAGTTCAATTTAATTTATTTATATAGCGCTTATTTACGACAAGTCATCTCTAGGCGCTTAAGAAACCCAGAGCTTGACCACCGAACACATGGCAACACCATCAGTGGCAAGAAAAAACTCCCTTATGGGAAGAAACCTTGAGCAGAACCCGGCTCTTAGGGGGACCCTCCTGCCGAAGGCTAGTCGGGTAAGGAGGACACATCCATGGATCAGGTGCCCCTGAGCAAGGCACCTGAAACCCCCACCTGCTCCTCGCACCGCGGCAGCACACCGCTCTGGGTCCAGCAGCCCAGATGGATCAAATGCGGAGAAAGAATTTCCCCACAGGGATAAATAATAGTAAATAAATTAAAAAAAAGAAACACGTAATGATAGAAGACAAAACAAGAATAAATCATGGATAGTCTCATAAAAGGAACTATACGCTTACAGGGAACCCGCTTCACTACACGTTGTGAAACTTCCTTTGTGCCTGTTTAACAGAAATCTACTGTATGTATGCAGTCCTAATTAAGAAAAAAAATTAAACACATTACAATGTTTTACTGCAAAAAACTTGAATTCAGGCCTTCATATGGATGTCAGATATACTGAACTGTGTGTATGCACGAATCCATGCATGTTCCCTTACGTACGTCACAATTAACGTGAAACTGTTATGCATTCAGGATGCATTCTCCTCCCTGTGTCCTCACTCCAGTAGACCACTTTAAATATGATAATGGGTACACACAGACAAACTGTTCATCCAAATAAAGAAAGCATGCAAAAAAAAGAGAGAGAGAAATTTCACCATGTCTGAAGTTTAGGCCAGGAAAAATATTTTATTTGGTACTTACTCATCTGACATAATTAGAAAAAAGGAAAAAACTAGAGTGGTAACGTGGTGTAATCCGTCAGTGCAGTGGGCTCAGAAAAAAGGTAAGTCATAAAGGTGGAGACGCAGGAGCACTGGGCACTGACAACATTTGAACAGAACAGGTGGTGGATCCGGGGTCGATGATCTCACACATTATGTATGTAAGACACTACATGCAGCACACCTTGTCAAAATGATATAGGAGCACCCCAATGGTCCAATCAAGGCAGCGCCCCGACGTTCAAACTGCCTGAACGCTCTACAGCTGCCCAAGTGCGGTAATGATGTCATTGTATCTGTATCAGTCTGTATATGGTGGTGGTGGCAGTGGGGGGGGGGGGGGGGGGGGGGGTTCTGACTCCTTCCCCCTAAAAGCCCTTGACCCCTTCCACCCCCCATGAACTTTTCAAGTGGTT
>JBAMYA010000018.1:20530693-20541179 GCA_037176975.1 Arrhamphus sclerolepis | reverse complement strand
ATAGATTACAGCACACAAGACTGGATGAGAGTTACCCAGCTCAAATAAGCTCAGTTCAAAGCTTAAGGAAGATGATGGTGGGGAGAGTTGCTTATATTTATATCCACTCCTGTAAACAGTCGCTATTCCTCCTCTGCCTGAAGTCTGAGAATTTAAATAGCCACAATCAGGCGGTAAAAGTTCTGAAAAGCGTTTCACTCACCAACATTCAGCCATGTTTCTGTAACACAAAGGAAATCCAGTCCATTAGACATGAAGAATTCTTTAAGAATGGACATTTTGTTCATTACGGACCTCGTGTTCACCTGGCCAATTCTGACACTAGCCGGTAAGACCAGAGCGTGACCATTTCAGGGATCCCGGCAGAGAGGCCGCAGGTTCCCCAGATTCACCCCACACTGCTGGGGGTGAAGAGAACAGGAACAGCGGCGTTGAATCGGCTCTCGGGGCTCGTCCTGGCCGGAGACAGGTACCAACCAAGTGTATACAGGCTCCCATAAGCGACGATGAACGATCTCACAAGTAGTCCAAGGCGTCAGTGAAGAATGTGCCACACGGGTCCTGAGCCTCACCTGCCAACCGCTGCGTTTGCCCCGCCGATGATGTCTCTTTCTCCAGGGCAGTTAGAGCCGGATGCGGCACAGGTGCTGAGAGATGTCACCCAATACGGGTGGCAGTTGTTTGGATCCACGGTAATTGATCTTTACTCCAACAGCAAGTCGGAGATCCAGGAGAGTTTGACGATCATAAACCAGCAGAGAGTTGACATTCTGAGTAACAAGAGCTAAGAACAGTATAAAAAGAAACAAAACTGGCACAGACAGATGGCTAGCCACATACACCGGCGCCATCTTGAAAGGCGTCTATAAGGGTGCTCTCACACCTGTTTGTCCGGTACAGTTGTTCGCTTGGGCCCAAAATTTGTTACAATGTTGCAGTTCTCAACTAGTTCAGTTCACATTCACACCAGTGTTTTTGCAAACAAACTAACCACTGTCCATGCCACTCGTGGCAGCGCTGTTCACAAAATACCGTGTTTTTGGGTGACATTGATGAAAGCTGATTGGCGCAGCATGTGAAGAGGGAAAAATCCAGGAAGAAAACATTATGCTGTATAATTTATTTATTAACGATGAACTGTGCTCTGCTGCTAGTGTTTGCGGCTGTATATTATGATCATTGCTTTGTGCAGCATAAATACTGCTGTTGTTCTATTATGAAACTCGCATTCGGCACGAGAACACTCTGCGGTTGTTTTTGGAGCGGAGAAGATGTGTTGTAGAACCATCACCATCGTCGGCTCCAAAACAAACTCGTGTGAAGAAATTTTATGCTTCCAAAAACACACCACACGTCTTGCTACAGAAGCTTCGGTTGACCAAAAAGCTACGTACATACCAGAGTAGTTCTGAATCAAGGCCGGGCAGCGTTCTCACCAGCAGCAAACCAAACTGGAGTCCACATGAAACCGTACCGAGACCACCTTCTGGAGGTGGTCTCGGTACGGTTCTTTAGTCCGCACCAAATTTAACTGGTCCTCTTTCACACCAGCCCAAAAGAACCGCACTTGCAGGTGTTCCGGATTCCAGTTCGCTTTAGCGGGCCAAATGGTGTAGGTGTGAAAGCACCCTAAAACAGGGTCCCCACTTAGCTCGATGGACACCAAATCTTTTGCGGGAGCCCCAGTTTCTGTGGCACCGCTGGCTGGTGAAACAGACTTTATGTGCTCTGTATCTAAGTGGTGTCTCTTTGATTAAGACCAAAAGCTATTAAATGATGCAAAACTCTGTTAAAAGATAACCTATGCTGCCCTTACTTCCTTTTGATAATTTGATTTACTGTACAATGACATAGAAGTTCAAATTGAGGCCCCTGTGTGCCCTTTGTAATTCTTCACCTTGTCACAAAGTATGCTGAAGAAAATAGGCTTTCTTTTTTTTTAAATTATTTTTTTTTAAAGTGACCCGATAACACATGCACACATAAAGCAGGCGCACATACACACATCAGGAGGATGATTTATTTTAAGACTCGGAGTCTAAGAATGCCATTTAGTAAAGATGGCACGAGGTAATAAATCCTCATCAAGTCTGGTGCATCCTGTTAGCTTCTTCTCTCCTCATGACAGCTTTTTAATAAGCTGTGTGTGGTCCTGTATGTGTACTTGACATTTACTAGCTGACGTTACCCCTCCCTGTCCGTCTGCACATTATGCATTTTCTACTATACGTGAGCAAAGCATTAGCATGTACTATAACCATGTCATTCATAGCGCTCAAGGTCCAGGGGAATGAAGCTAGCCTGTTTGTTGCCATAATTGATTTCTTTTCAGCTGCACAAATGAGTTTCTTTTTTCTTTGGAAGTTATTTATATGGAAATGGTAAGATGTTGTGACTATGTTAAAGGAGTTATTCTCACCTCCCTCTAAAGCCACTTCCTCCTGGGGAAACTCCCTTTGTTGCCATTTGCTGTTTGCTGATTCTGTCAGCAAAAATTAATTGGTGTCCATTTTAACTCCCCTCGAGCTTTAATTTCTATGAGCGGAGAGATACTCGGGCTCAATTACGTGGTGTAAATAACATTTGCTCTGTAATTGCTTCAATAAAGATTTATCGCCTTCCCCTCATTGTCCTTATGTTAAGGCATTGCAAGGCTAGCCAGAGGAGACTAAGTCATGGAAAAGTTATCTCACAATGCGGTAAAGACGAACTACATTGTGAGCAAGAAAGATAAACAAAATATGGTGCAAAATTGCAATAAAAGCACAATCACACTCGTAAAGAATCTCATTTATGTTATCTGTACCGATGGGTCTTCGAAACCTTTGAAATCACATAAAAAGGAAATTTTCTCTGAGCATAAAGCAGATTTCAGCATATAATTACATGTTGCCTGCGTTCTGTTTATCACAACCTCCGTCTTATTGTTTTAGTCTTATTGTCAATAGGTCTCATGCCATAATCAAATGTTATTCTGTGAGGTGAAACATGAACTGACTCTGAGAATGATGATTATTTTATACAATAGTCATATATGAGTGTCCAAGGTCCATTACTCAAAACAACCAAAATGGCTGTTGTCACGTGCTTTTACCTCATTATTCCGTACTGTTCAGAGACAGTTGCTTCTGTGTCTGTTGGTACTGACAACTAGCCAAGAAATCTAGATGTACCGCTAGTGGATTTGAATTTGCTCAGCAGCTCTGAATAGCTACACTCCACTGAAGCAAATTAATTATGCCCAAAAGTCTTGGGGAGCCACTCAGATAAGTCTATCCTTGTAGACAGTCTGAGAGGGATTAAAATGACGATGACAGAGCTGCGTTGTGTACTCTGGATGGCAAAGAGTTGTTGTTTGAATCATCTTTGGTATTAACAGTTAAATTAAATTGAAGACTTGGAATTCCGTGACAATCTTGTATGGCTGGTGTCCATTACAGGCAATGAATCGCTCGCATCACTTGCACCCCATTATTTTCTATGGAAAGAAAGGCAGCGTATTCTTCACCTATATGCAAGGGATCTTGGGACAGTGGGGTATCCAGTCAGCACATCAGAAAGTTGAAATGTTGAAATTAGGTCAAACTGAAACAAGGAAATACTATGAGTGTGTTTTATTTACAGTGTAAGAAATGCTTGGTCAAGTAATTTTACCAAGCAAATACCAATCAATTGGTTGCAGTTTGGCTTTTGAGACACTTAAAAAATACGTGATGGGACTGAGCTCCCAATGATTAAGTGACGATAAATATCTTAAAAAAAAACTGTCAATCAAAATGAGATTCAGCCTTTTGACCGATCCTCCAATCATCGTGCAGAAGCTCAGTGAGGCCAGTCCACTGCTCCAGTCACCCAGTGAAGCTGAGCAGCCAGGGTGTGACAAAATCATAGCATTTATCCAATGACCGTTGAGTCTCAAGGCAATGAAAAAAACTGTTCCATGCAGTCCCATCGAAGCACATGGAAGCTCAGCTTCTACGGGTAAAAGCGTCGATCATAGACCATATAAGAAATCTACAGCAGTGATGCTCCTGAATCAACTTGTCTTTAAGATGAGTGTGTTCTAATGCTTTTGTAGTCAATGAAATGTTAACACAACTGAACATATTTGACCATTTAACTTTTGACATTTTAGAGGAAGCTGAGCTTCCCTTGCAGTCTGAGAGAAATCACCTCTGGTTGAATCAGAGAGTAGTACATGAAAACTTTATGCCTTTATTTAAGGCCACAGAGGAGAAGCTAATAATGGGAAGTTTACGCCTTTTTTTTTTTTTTTTTTTTTTTTTACAGTCCATTGCCTATCAGGACAGGGTGGAGGAAATAGTCTGTGTGGAGGTCAAGAGCAGAGCTGCGGTCATTTGCTGTGATTGCCTGGTTCAAGTTATTGTTTATATTTACACTTTACAGCAAAAAAGACTTCAGATGTAGCTGTATTGTACTGGAGGCATGTACAATACAGCCACATCTGAAGTGGCTGTATTGATACAGTGTGTGATACAATAGGGGCAGCAAAGTGACTTCATGCAAAATGGTTGGCATGCAGTGGACATGCAGCCTTGAGATTGTGGTGGACGAGGCCCATCTGATTTTCCAAATAGAAAAAAAAGAGACATCTGGTAAACTTACTCTCAACAAAGGAATCTATTGAAGAAGTAATCTGAACATGATTATGTATATCTATCTAGCCTTAGAATGAACATTTACATTTTTCAGAGATACTGGTTGAGTGTTTAAGATTATCATTAAATTCTGATTACAGTTGTTGGATTCTATTTTCATTATATTGGCTTCTCTTTCCATCAAACTCTTCTCCACAACACTCTACCGCTGACTCTTCTGCGTTGCTCTGAATAAGTCACCTTGTTTGTTGGTTTGATTGGTTGCAACACTAACCAACTGCATGCAGAAGCAGTTTGTGGTGCAGGAGGGCCCATGGCCCCATGGCCCAGACCAATTCTTTGCATCAAAGACAATAAAAATATAAAATGGCTATGCCTGTGCCTTAAAATGTATTTACAAGAACATATATCACTAGCATTACCACACATAATATATAAGCAACAGTGTGAGTGCTTGATCTACTGAAAACTGGGCTTTAACAATGTCTACCAATGCTCAACACTTCTAGATTTCATTAATTACAAAGTATTTCAAATTTGTCTATAAAATATATGTAAATTATGCAAATGTGGCAGTATGCCCTGTGTGCTCTGATTACTTCTTACAATACCCTGTCTCTCATTGGCCGTGCCGCTAGACTCATCATATAAAGGGGCTTAACCCTCACCTGTCTGACATCACGCCATTTGCACTTCCGGTTCATACTTCCGTTTTTACGGGTGCAGCACACTAGCCACGTTTAAATGTGAGCCGGAACGCCGCGCTAACAAGCCCCGATCATTGTCACGGCTGGCAGTAGAAGTTACCTTACAAAACAGTTGAGCCCTTGAACTGTCTGTTTAAGTGTGTGTGGAAGAGTGTTTATCATGAGTATTTTATATAGAACAAAGAATCATGCTTTAATATAAATAAAATTATTGCTAAATTGGAGGAACTGTCTCTTGCCTCATCTGTAATGCGTTTTGTGTGCCTTAAAGTTAACTAAAGTGGAGTGGTTACAATCAATTCAATTGGAAATAATGGCTCTAATTGCATTTTCCATTATACTGGTCGGGCCAGACAAATATACACCTAGATAAGTGCTCCAGATATATAATCTTTCTTTCTTTTGTTAGCATGCTGAAATATATCATGCTCTACCACAAAACCACTTTTTGTTACAATGAGTACTAAAGGTTGTACATCAAGGAACAACATTTGTTTTACCTGGTAACAAACAATTTAAACCATTCTCAGTTGTATTATTTATGTTTAAAGACATTATGATTGGAGAGGGAGCCCACCACATCCATCAGGGACCTTGGAAACATCAGTTTACAGGCTTACTAAAAGCTCTGCCTGCCTATTCATTCATTTCCCATGTACAATCCAAATAAACATGGCATTGCTTGCCAGGTGGATCTGGGGCTTGCCATCTCCTCTCCTCAGTTTCTTTTCCTGTATTAATAGCTCCTCAGGAGAGCCAGAGAGGTCTGTATGTCAGGTTTTATCTCCAGAGAAGAACAGGAGCAAAACTAAATGAAGCCTGAACTTGAGAACAAGCCCATCTAAGCTTCTCAAGGGGATGCTCGGAGCACATTAAGGGAAACATCAGTAATGTGCAAAACAAATGGAGAGATGTGAAAACCCCCAAAGACATTCTTCTACCAGCTACAATGAGCTAGAGCCATAAATCTCAGGACCCCTGTGCACAATGTTGTATCCAGACTAGATGAGAAAAGAGAGACTACGCCAGGCGTCTCTCACATGAAAACAGTGGAACTGTCAGAAGGAGGCTCTCATTTCACCGCTTTGCTCTGAACGTGGGCTGCTAGTTGTCACTCTGCCAAAGGCTTTTTCAGAGTTGATGTTCTAAACAGTTAGTCAAAAAGTTAAAGCAATTACCCATCGCTGATGTCCAGAGAGTATTTCCCCTGCCTTCAATGTCAGTCTGTTTGTAACTACATGATTTGGATAAAGACTAATGGAGTGTGAGGAAAGAACAGGGGCAACGGGATTATACTAATAAAGATGTATTATGGCAGAGAACAAAAGGCCTTGGCAAGGAATCCGACCACTGGGGCTTGTGAGTTTCCTGTGGATATGTTGGGTAGGCGGTACGCACTGAGGTGTACATTTTCTCTAATGAAATGGGGGCATAGTTTTCAGTGATATGTACATTGTATTGGAAAACATAGTCAACAATGGAGAATTTAATGAGATGGAGTTTTTTTTTTTTTTTTACATCAGGTTCTGTCCTATACTTGTTAATTGTTAGTTTAGAGATTTTGGGTATAGTAAATGTGGTCTGTTTTTGTCCAAATTGGTGGCCCTTGGTGGTTTTTCATGGCATTTACACCATTTAAGACATAAGTCAGATGCATATGTGGTTCTCATTTTTATAAACCTTTACAGAATAGTGTGAACGAAAATAAGCCTGATTTCAACAACCATCTTCTGCTGTGAGTGGATGCACACCCTCCCCTATTAAGCAATTTACACAGAAAAAACAGTGTTGGAGCACAGTACCTGTATCCATAACCATCTATTTTTTATACCAGCATCATCCTGTTCAGGGTCGCAGCAGGGCTTCAGCCTTTTCAGCTGTCATGGTGTGAAAGGTGGGATGCACGCTGGGCAGGTCGCCAGTCCATCACAAGGCCACACAGAGACAAACATAACTGAACTGTCCCTATTTTGCCAAAACTTGCTATTAAGGTTTCATTTTTATTTTCAAAGATAAACATGAAGACTGAGTTCTGTTTTGTCAACAATTAAATATTGACTGAAAATACGAAGGGCTCACTGTTTGCAATCCAACAGTGGTCCAATAATTTATTTAATTGTTCATTTTCCCTCAAACATATCCTTATTTCAAGAAGTGAAAATATGATTTATGTAAATTACAAGCGCCAACATACAATTATAGACATAAATTATAGGAATCACAGAATATTCAATAGAAAATACCGCAGGGGTAGAATTGAGATATAATATAGCTAAGAAAAAGAAACTGAATGGATAGATAGAAAGATAGATAGATAGATATAACTTTATTGATCCCCGAAGGGAAATTCAAATTGTCAACTGCTCATCATCATCAAAGTGTAAAAAAAAAAAAAAAATCAACATCTAGTTAATTAAATAGAATTAAACAGTCTTATTGCTGTGGGGACGAAGGATCTCCTGAATCTTTCTGTTCTGCAGCAGTGAGAGGAGCCGACTGCTGCAGCTGCTTCTTTGTTGCTCCAGTAGACTGTGGAGAGGGTGTCTGCTGTTGTCCATAATAGCTTCCAGTTTGTTTAGTGTGCCTCTCTCCACCACAGATGTTAGTGGTGCCAGTCTCCTGCCCAGCACTGAGCCTGCTTTTTTGATCAGCTTGTCCAGTCGCTTGGTGTTTTTCACTCCAATGTGCTCTTTGAGTTGCGGCCATGTGATTGGCTAATTAGCTATTTGTATTAACGGGCAATTGAACAGGTGTACCGAATAAAGTGGCCAGTGAGTGTATACTACAACTGCTCCCTCTTCAATCATATCTTTATCACTCTGTTCATGGCAGTTTAAGAGGATCTAGTCAGAGACTTGACTCCATGCCACCCTTCTGGTTTGAACATCTGCCTCTTTTGAGACTTGTGTTACAGCTTTGTGCTACCTACTTCCTAGATGCAGAAGACCCAACATGATGGGAATTTGGGTGGAGGTCAAGATGCTAAAACTTGATACTTCTACTCTGATCTGGGTTTCACACTAGAAACAAAAAAATCAGCTCAATAAATGACAATTTTTCAGCACCACATAGCCAAAATGAAAAGGTTAGGACTACGTTTCTTTACATAGGTATAGGTCCCCTTACTGTTGTGTTTTTAAAAGTATTCAGGCCAGAACCAGACAAAAACAACATTGAACAGGTAAGTATAAGGTAAGTTAATTTATTTTCAGTGACAAAACAGTTGGCAAGAGGCTTAATTCCAGATAAAACGAAAGGCATCTTCTTAGGGCTATAAGAAGAAATTACTCATTGATGTAATCGATTATGTCAACTACATAAATACGTTGACTTGCGTATAATGCGTTGATGTGTCACATATGCAGTCAACACTGGCAAGTACAAGTGGCGTACATGGGGGCGTTGCCACAGTGGTGTGATCCACATAATCAGTTTGGCACAAGTTTTATGCTGGAAGTCCTTTCTGACTAAACCAACCTGACAGTCTTTTGTTTTTGTTTTGTTTTTTCTTGATTGTTATACAGACTCATTCAAATTCACATATGAAAAAGTATGCCCTGTTTTTTTTTTTCTTTTTTCCTTTTAGTTTTGGTTGGAAATCATTTGCGTTAAATATATTGCCTGTCTGTAAAAATTAGACCTCTGCACAGTTTTTTCACTTTTGTGTTGAGCAATTCTGTGGATATGAAGACTTGGTCCAAATAAAAACCAGAGGCAAAGATAACAACATTTATCCTAGCAAGATTCTATAAGATGGTTTGGTTGCACCACAAGGGTGAAACAATCTAGAGACTGGAGTTTAAACACAGCCAGCCCCAGCACAGGTGAGTGGAGTGAGCAATTAGAACCACAGCAGCCATGCACCCGCCATCTCCCCACCATCTCTAAAAGCAGTCACATGAAAAAGAGAACACAAACAAACCAATGGAAAATTACAAATCCTGACACTATCCTAGTTGAGGTCCCAATTTTCTTTACCATTTGCCAGATTATCAAGACTTTTTCGTAATATGAAGGGTTTTAACATTGAAAGAATCCACTTGGAAGAACATTTAGGCTGGTCCGATTTCAGCGCTTAAATATTGCATATTTAGTTGAATATTTATAGGAAGACATTCTGTTGACTGACCAGCTGTTTCCAACTTCTTCCTTCCATCAGTCAAATTTGAACCTCAAAATAATATGTACACCAAATAAGACAAGCAAGATGACTACAAGAATAGCTTTTTCTCTTTGTAAGGGTCACCACAGCGGATTGTTATGTACTGCAAATAGACTTCACATAAGTTTTACGTCAGATGTCCCTCCTGACAATATCCTGCATTTTTATTTAGGCTAGGGACCAGCACTATGAGAGGCTGGCATCATTAAAACCTTGATAAAGCAAGACTTTTGCACAGAACTACGCATGGGTGAGGATCCACAAATTCTTGGACCCTGGTATGTCCTGAACCAAAGCCACCCCACCTGGTCCAAAAGATTTCCATGGAACTGAATGTAAGCGTTCAAACAAAACACTTTCTATTAAAAACAAGCTCTTTGAGTGAAAAATATTGGAAGTATGACTGTGTCATTGGGAAAAACCTTAAGACAAATGAATTTTCATACCATTTGGACACATTTTTATTTTATTTTTTTGTGAATTCAGTGTGACACGGCATTTCCTTGTTTTCATTTGACATAATTCTGGAGTTAATCATTAAATATCTGTAGCATTTTATGTTTTCTTTTTGGAGACGGTTCATATGAGATCTACAGTTTTATCTGGACTTTTCCCCCTTTTTGATAATTTACTGTCATAATATAACAGTAATTTTTCTCTGTGAATCCAGGGAAAACTTTTTTTTTTTTTGAAGTCAGCTGGAAAAACTACTAGTATTTTGATTTTGTTATAAATCCTCTTCTTGGCAACAGTTTATACATTCCGCAACAATGATGACATTCCTTGAAAATGCTGCTTTCCACACTTAAAATTTAGTGTACAGGGTCAATAGTTTTCATCAAAGCACTATTTGACTGTAATAAAATGATATATGCACAGAAACTGTACATGAAAAACAGCAAAATGACCACAGACATACTTGCACTGAGCTAATCTAAAGAACACACACATAATATGTACTTTTTACAAAAGTATATGTACTCAACATTATATATGAT
>JBAMYA010000018.1:20513075-20525430 GCA_037176975.1 Arrhamphus sclerolepis | reverse complement strand
CATATTAATTGTTTTCTACTTTCTGTATAGACGCAGTGTTATTTAAGGTTAAATAAAATAAAATAAAATGCATTATGTGTAAATCCTGCATGAAATGCTCCATGCTACAGGTGGTTTTTGGTTTTCAAACATCAATTACTGTTATAAATAATCTCTAATTCTCCCCGTCTCTCTGCATTGATGTTGGATTCATAATTAGATTTTTTTTAAGTACCCACCAGGATTCATAGATTTCACATGCTTCACCACTGGAAGGACGTTTTCACTCACCAGCCCAGCAGCCATCTCCGATGATTAATGTGTAGCCTATCTGTCGGAGCCTCTTTTAGCAGGGCCTTGTCTGACATGTCTTGAAAGTTCAATTGTATTCATGCTAATCAGCTTTTAATTCAAATGAGGACATTAGAATTGCAAATTATACAAGAAGGTTTATAAGTGCAGGAGCAATGTCTCTTGCAAGAGGTGGGGTTCAAAATATGGAGGTGGTTTTGTAACGGGAGTGAAGAATGAAATGACGTGTATTGTAAAATGGAAAATATGAGACATAAAACAGAATAAACCTGATGATGAAAGGCTCAATTGTATCTTGGCAGAACAGCTGGTTACTTTTTCTTTGATTAATGACAAAGGACCTTTGGTGGAATGAACTCTCAGTCGGCTGTCATGTCATCGCAATTCACTTCAAATGCTTTCCCAGATCAACCTGTTAGTACATCGGCACTTTGCAATGTCTCATTTTGAGTACTCTAAACTGTGATGGATAGAAAAAGACAATTCCACTTCAGATTGCCTGTTAATCACTTTGGCATTTTTCTCCCAATGTGCCAAATATTTCTTGGTGTTCAGAATTTTCATTTGCATGCTAATGAAGGTGAAGGGCAGAAGCCACTAATTACAGTCCAGTGAAGGCCTGCCTAATGGTCCACTAAAGACATAGCATGGCTGAGCCCATAATTCCATTATGCAAATGCAAGTCAAGGATGGAAAACCCACAGTCATTGCAAACTAGATCTACTGTTGCTGTACTACTTTGCACTTAGGATAAGAAAATATACTTGTCTTTGTGGCTTTTATGAATGGAAATTAGCATCTTTGCATTTATCTGCTAAAACTGTAATCTAACGAGTGATCACATCCAAAAAACAGTTAAATCATTTTACCTCATGTGGTATACCATGTACTATCAACAGCTGCTGCAGCAGTATGCAATATAATGCATCTACATCACATTGTATGTGTAGTACTTAGCATGTGGCTAATATGTTAGCAGCTGCAAAGACACTGCCTAATTTTGTCAGCATCAACACCATATGTAGTGTTTTGTGCATACAAAAAAAACAAAAAAACTTCAAAATACGGTTTATGTACCACATAGTGGTTACAAATGTGTACACATTAACTGTAGTGAAGAGACAACAATATTCACCGTTAAACAATAAGAAAACATGTAATGATGTAAACTTTTAACTCTGGGTTAAACCACAGTGACAATAACAATAATAACAGAATTGAGGAGGCATGTTTAAGTTAAATTTTAACCTTCAGCTAAGCTACCATGAACGAAATCAGTCCAATTCAATTCATCCATCCATTATCTATACCCGCTTTGTCCTGTCCAGGGTCACGGGGGTCTGCTGGAGCCTATCCCAGCTCACTTCGGGCGAAAGGCAGGGGTACACCCTGGACAGGTCGCCAGTCCATTGCAGGGCCCAATTCAATTCAATTCAATTTATTTATATAGTGCCTATTTACGACAAGTCCAATGTGTTTTAATATGTTTTGATGAGGAAATACATCTGGTCGCCACATTGCTCAGTTGGTTGGTTTTCTTTGCAGAACATCTCCATCTGTCTCTGGTCTCTGTGTGGGTACATAGCTGCCATAATTTGGAAAGGAGTAAATTCAGAGCTCCCCTTTTTTTCCAGTCAAAAAAGAGGTGAAAAAGGAGACATCACTTGTGTATGTAAGGCACATCACCCCATTATGTAACCAAGTGAGACATCTGGGAATTTCTAGTCATGTAATGATTACGTTTTACATTTGCAGCACTATCAATGGGATGCGGAAAGCAGTAGGCAGAAACACATTTTTAAATTTGGTGGTACTTTTATGAAACTCTCCATCAACATAATAGTGTTGAATTGTGACGATGAAGAGATTAAAAACTTTGAACTCTTCGAGCAGAGGGTGAAATTGGTTGGGACTTAACAAGCACATAACAATGCGTATGTGACATTTCACGCAGATGACATCAAGTCGCTCCTTTAGGTGCTTTCATGCTGACATTCTGTATCATTCATGAAAAGGTGTGCCTCCATTTTTATCCCACCACACGGGAAAGGAAAGCGACTTTCTGTGCAGTAAGTACTGTAAATTGTGCTCTGAATTAAATGTTTGAGTCTGAAAGGAAATGCTCAAAAGCAAAAGAACCTCAAATTAATTCTCAAGTACAGCATTAAATGAACATTAAACCTTGGTTCAGTCCCTTGGAGTGGTTTGTGCTGAGGGAATTAGGTTAAAAGACATCTGTTCTTTAAAGGGACAAGTTTATGCGTATTAGGGGTGCAGTCTTTTGAGTGGCAGCTGGCAAAACTGGCTAGCTGTTTTCACTTGAACTACTGAACACTTGAGTCGAGACCTAACAGTGTACAGTCATTCTTATGTTAAAGAAAATACGTTTTGGTGTACTAACAAACCCCGCCCTGCTGGCTGTGGGTTGGCCTGGAAGAGTCGGAGGACAAAGCTTAGTTAAGCAGCAGGCAGCTTGTGTTGACTGTGCTTTGAAGCCTTGCAGTCCCCTGGGCTTCATCACAGCTGGGTGCTGGGTCCTCCAGCGAGCCACCGTCAAGGTACGCTATCCTTTTAGAGCCAACTCATTTTGCTTGGACACAGCTGTAACAAACTAATGGGGACTGCAAGGCTGCATCAGTTCTGATGTTGCCACCAAAAATCCACCATTGCGGAGCTCCAAGCAGAGACTCCTCGATCCTGGCTGTGCTGAAGGACCTGACGGAGCTGTGAAGAACGACACTGTGTGGTTTCAGTCATTTAGTTTCATATTATTCAGGGTCCTGCACAATTGGACCCCTGCCAGTCCTTGTTTTAACTCATTTCAAATCTCATTTTGTTTGCGACACCAGAAATGAGGACGGTTCAACAGATTTTAGTGAATGTAAGGTAACATTAATGTTCATTCCACTCACTCACCCATTTTGAATTAACCTGGGGTATTTATTTATTTATTGTTACTTTTCCCATGCAGTCAGATGAATTTCTTCACCAGGATCACTACACTGAAAAGCTACGGAGCACATAAAATCTTTTTTTATGTAAACTGCATAAATGATGAAAACATTTATGTGGAAAAGTAACAGTGTTAGGAGGCTGCTTTCAGAAAAAAAAAACAAAAAAAAAAACATCACTTTAAAGAGCTTCAGATCTTAATAGGTGAGAAAAAGACAAAAAGAAAACTTCTTCAAACTTGGCCTCCCTCAAGTGACCAAGGATTAAAGTGTGGAGAACCTGAATCCTTTCACATGAATGACAGGAAGCAAAGCTCACGAGGTGCACCAAGTGCCAAGTTATCAATTACTGATGAAAAGTAAAATCTTCTTGTGTCTGACATTACCACACATATGTAAATGACATGCAAATCCCCCCAATATTTCCCTGCTTAATACTGATTTGAAGTCAGAGTTAGGAAAAATGAGATCGTGTCTAATCCACTAACACTCGTCACCCACGCTCCCTCAAAGGTTCAGAGAAAATACTTTTCAGTGACATTTTTTTTCTCCATTCAGAAGGACTCCAACCATCGCTGGTAAGACGCAGCATTGTCAACAGCTAGTCAGGTAAGCAAGAGTGAGAATCTCCCATCCCAGGAAGTCAGATAAGAAAACACGGATCAGTTCAGAGAATGCCGAATTTATAAAGAGACTTGAGGGCGCAAAGGTGCCAGCTTTGGTGGATTAATTTCAAAGCTGAGGCAATTTGCACTTGTAATAGGTAATGAAGGAGCTATTTGCTTGCATTTTTCAGGGCTTGTTTGTAACACAACTTGATTTACATAATGTTATTAGGGAAATAAGCAAAGAAGCTGCAAGTGAGTTGCCAATACATACACAAATTGTCCTTGTGACCCCCTGCTTAAAGCGCTGCCAGGAATCAATTCCGTTTTTCAGGTACTCTTGACATTTTGGCTGGCTCTCTTACATCAGCCACATTTACATACTCACACATTCGTAACTGGACACTCACCACTGTCTCTCCAGTCTGTGCTAAAAGACAGAAACGGAGCAACTTCCCCCTGGTTTTGTCAAATATAGTCAGTCAAGAGTCTGTCTGATTTGCAGAAAGCTGCCAGTGATCACAGCATCCCTGGAGGTTATGCAGCAGCACAGCAGGTGACAGTCATTTAAAAAATCTCAGCTTGGCTGTAGATTCCTCCAGACTAATATCTATTCAGGTCTTTTTGTGTTCTTGTGTGCAGTACAGAGGGATCACTTTTGCCCTGAAAGCTCCCTTATTCAGAATCATGAGCCAAAAATGATTGTTAAACAGATTCAAATGCTATAAAAACAACAGTGCCCGTTGGCTCCTTCCTCATAATGTAAAAATATCTTTGAGTTTGTTGTTATTATAAGAACTCACAGTGCTCTGGTACAATAATGAAGTACTTAGTATGTTCTCCTTACCGAGGAATCTGGGGAGCCACAGGAGTTTGTAACAAGGCCCTAAGTAAGCCACAGAAAGAAAGCAAATTACATCAGAACTACAAACAGATGGCAAAAGAAAGGATTGTGGGCCAGACATCCTGGTAAGAGACAGAATATTTAGTAATTAAACAAACCAATGATTCTGCACATGAGCAATGAGTCAATCAAAATTTGTCTTCTCTCTGCCATTCTTGATGAGATGATTTAATCATGAGACAATGCTGGTTTATTGCACAGCGAATAAACCAAAGGTGCTCCCCATATGAGACTTCTAGTACTTTTGTTTTAAGATTTTGAGGCTGTAGTGGCTTTTGTGGACCTGCAAGTGCTGCAGGACGTCTGTAGCCTCCTGGGCAGCCTGCTTAAACCACCGGGCTACGCAGCAGCCCCCTTTAGTAACCTTTAGTTCACAACTAGAAACTCAACTAAAAGCTTAAGAACAGCAGCATGAAACTCAGCCTTGTTATACATTTTTTCATTGAAAATGGAAAAAAATTGTAAACAAAATATCTCTGTGAAAATAATTATTCAGTCATTTATCTCTATTTTTTTTCTTTTCAGCAGTGTTACCTTTTAGGCGGCAAAATTTACAGTTGCAACCAGAAGTTTACATACATTGTGAAAATGATACATAACCCTTTATTTTTTTCTTACTGACATTAAATAAAACTAAACATATCTGGTTTTAGGTTAGTTAGAATTACATAAAAATATTTATATATAAATGTAGAATAATGAAAGAAATATATATTTTTTATTGTTTTATTGTTTAGATACACTAAGATGACTATGCTTTAAAGCTTCTGATAGGTTAACTGACAACATTTGAGTCAACTGGAGGCACATGTCTGTGGATGTATCTTAAGGCACACCTCAGACACTCTGCTTCCTTACATAATGTCATAGGGGGAAAAAAAATCAAAAGAAATCAGCTAAGATATCAAGAAGAGAATTGTGGACATCCACCAGTCTGGTTCATTCTGTCTGAAGGTTCCACAGTCATCTGAGACAGTTACACTCCAGTATAAACACCATGGGAATGTCCCGCCATCATAGTGGGGTTCTGTGTTCCAGAGATGAACATGCTTTGGTACAAAATATATGTATCAGCCCCAGAACAAAAGCTGAACACCTTGTGGAGAAGCTACTGAAGCTGGTAAGAGAGTGTCATTATCCACAGTGAAACCAGTCCTGGACCAACATGGACTGAAAGACCACTCAGCCAGGGAGAAGACATTACTCTAAAAGGAACATAAAAATGCCAGATTACAATTTGTAAGTGCACACATGGACAAAGGGACAAATTTAACTATTTGTACTATTTGTATAAAGTGTGAATTCCATGTGAACTCCATATTTCAGCCCTACATGTTCTGAAATGAAGATATGCTGCAAAATAGTGTTTTTTTTGTTTTCTTTTTGCTGCCGTCAGATGCGTTTGCCAGTTTTTTAATGACTGAACAGTTTCCTCTACAACGTAGACATTGAGGGCATAAATCAATAGTTTAAAGAGAACATCTTGCATGCCAAGAACAAAAAGTGACAGCTAGGTGCTCAGTGAGTGCTCTGCTATGTTTTGATATAAAATTTTCCAACACTTCTGTTCAGCCTGTAGATCTACATCTCAGCTTGTTGACAACTGGTTTCCAACACGCAAACCACTGGAAGGAAAACTGTGACGTTACTTAGCTTTCTAATCTTGCCATGGACTAAAATAGCATTTGAAATGGTATAGTAATTATAGCTGGAATCACCAAGGGATCCGTGGCTGGGTCTCCAAGGCCAAAAGTCTAAGACCCCGCACATCTGCTTTGAAAGACAAAAGAAAAATTTAAACTTTTCTTTCCAGTCCATATGGCCAATTAGAAGAGAAATCCTTAGTGAGTTTAGCTTTAATTTAGGTTTAATTATTTCTCTAACTCTCTTCCTCTCACAATGAATGGAATCATTTCACCGTAAAGGACTTCTAATCAAGGAAAAAAAAAAATTATATTACAGCAATTAATGCATACTCACCTCTCTTGTTTAAGAACATGTTTTTAAGTGCAGATGTGCTTAAGTGCAGTTTGATGTAGGCATATGTAGAAAAAAAGAAAACAAGCCACTTGTGCCAGCATCTGTGGGAATGTATTGTAAATAAATAGCGTCAGATGTAACACTTGGGGTGGTTTTTCAAAGCTGTATGTGAATAAATGATTCTGGTTATCAGCTCTGAAACGGGGAGAGGAGAAAGGCCTGAAGCAGCGTTCACTTCGTTATCCCTCTACATAACCAGCACTGTGGCTCTGAGGGGCTAGACCATATCCAACACATCTGAAAAGCACACACAGGTGTGTGCAGTCACACAGGAAGCTATAAGCATTATTTCCATAGACTGCTTGCATTCTTTCTGATCCACACTATCTCTTCAATGTGTTTCTGTTTTGCTGTGGTCTCACTGAGCTTATCGGCACTTCTTTGTTTGAAAAGTAAAAGAGCACAAGCGGCTCGGTTTTATGTCACCAGCTGTGAAAAATAAATGTCTCTTGCATTTTCCAACTGTCTTGAAGAATTACTAAATAATAATAAAAAGCAAAACTTTCACATTTAATGCTTTCAAAATCTGTTCTGCTCCATGCACAAGGGAAATCTCAGCTAGAGTTGTCATCCTGTAACACCTGTTATTTAATATTTACACAGAAAAAGGATGTTTCCTACAAGAGGTTTGTTGTTTCTCCCTCTTCTTTTAGCAAGCAGCGAGAGGAGCAATGTATCTCCACTCCCATAAAACCGCCCAAGTCTGTTTTTTGTCTTCAATTAGTCCTGCTAGTGTCCTTGAATGTGTGCTGCTTGTATGAATGAGCTGTGTCATTTACGGGATAAAGAGTTAAGAAGAGAGACATTTACCCTCCTGCTCCCCTCGTCTTTTTGCAATCTAACCTCACTGGCTCCAGGTCTCGACTTGCTCAGACTAAAACACAACGCTCGATGCATAGCAATGGCCCCTTCCTCAGATGCGGTTGGCCCATGCAATCCCTCTCAGTCATTCTTCATTACACAAGAGATGGAGAGGCTCATCCTCTCCCATATTGCCCTCACTCCTTTACTCACGCTGGTATTTAGTTGGTTTCATCTCTCTCGCATTTTATCTGTGGCTTTCATCATGCAAAGGTGTCTGAGTTTAGAGCACATCAGAGCTCTTTAATTTTCTTTCAGAGATAATCGTCTGAAAGAGGAGCGGAGAGGAATTATACTGCTATTGTGCAGAAGTGTGTGCTTGCAATGACTTCACCTGTATTTACATAAAGCATTTTGTTGTTGTCCTGCATTTTAGTTTGATCAACAAATCACTAAAAATACACCAATCGTGTGCCCATTGATCTCACAATTAATTCAGGTATCCTATTTGCAGCAGCAGGACTGTGTGCGTGGGAATGACTCAGCACTGACTATGATCAGGATAGTGTAGCAAGAAGCCACTCAGTGCAATAGCATGATTCATTTTTGGACAATAAGGATAGCCTACGTCACAGATGAGAAAGATATTTCAGGCTGCAGCCTCTAAAAACAGGACAAAGAGTCTATAACCACGCTGGCGGGTCTGAAGATCTACTGAGACAGTGGTGCTTAGACAGCAGACCCAGCCTTCACAGCAGCAAAGTTAGCATGGCGATGTTTAGTACTTGACATTCTTTCTGTACACTGCCTCAGGTTATTGTCTTGGTGCTTATATATCGGATAATTGAAAGTACATCTTAGGCTGATGCAAGAGTCATTCATATTTAGTCATCAAACAAGCGAAGTTTGGGCCTGATTGCATCTTTTGAGAAAAAGTCACTAAGATTTAAAGACTGTACCTATAATTTCAGGGAGGTTAGTATTCATAACATTACTTTCATTAGCGTAGACCTGTGCAGATAAGAATCCTTGTAATTTCACAACCTTTCCATGAATACTTTGATTCTGCCGTATTCCACAGTTGTTCATCTTTTCCTTTCAGCTGTCCCCCTCTCGGCGTCGCCACTGCAAATCATTTGTCTCCATCTAACCCTATCCTCTGCATCCTCCTTCTCTTACACCAACTAACTTCATCTCCTCTTTCACTACATCCATAAATCTCCTCTTTGGTCTTCCTCTAGGCTTCCTGTCTGGCAGTTCCAACCTCATCATCCTTCTATCGATATATTCACTATCCGTCTTGTGTACATGTCCAAACCATCTCAGTCTGGCCTCTCTGACTTTCTCTGTAAAAAAAAAAAATCAAACATGTACTGTCCCTCTTTTCCAGACTCTTCGTTGGTCTGGACTGTTGCGCCTAAGTACTTAAATCCTCCACCTTCCTCATTTCTGCTACCTGTAGCCTCACTGTTCCACTTGGGTTCCTCTCATTCACACACATGTATTCTGTCTTGCTGCAGCTAATCTTCGTTCCTCTCCTCTGCAGGACACACATCCGCGTCTCCAGATGTTCCTTTACATGCTCCCAGCTGTCACTACAGATCATAATGTCATGCAAACATCATAGTCCATGGAGATTCCTGTCTAACCTTATCTGTCGATCTGTCCCTCACCATAGCAACAAGAAGGGGCTCAGAGCTGCTCTTTGATGCAGTCCCATCTCTACCTTGAACTTCTCTGTCACACCTACACACATCTCAGCACTGTCTTACAGCTCCCATACATGCCGTGCACCTCTCTAACATGCTTCTCTGATACTCCAGACTTCCTCATCAATACCACACCTCCTTCTCTTGGCATCTGCTTTCTCAAGGTCTTCACAGACACTCTTTCCCTCTGACCTTACCGTAGCCCACCATGAACAAACCAAAAAAGATGTTTGTGGTTCCTGAAGCCTTGGGAGAGAAAGGAAAGAATGGGGGTATTCAGTTGGCTGTGTGGCCTTATCAAGCCATATTTATTGTACGACTGTTTGGATGCTGTTAACGTAAGTACTTCAGTATATCATTTAAAGCTGACAGATATAGCCATACAGGCAGATTTTCATCTCCGGTCCCTGGCAGATCAATGGCATATAAACAAATAAAAGAGACGGGAGTCTAACATGTGTAGGCATCAAAACAGCACCACAAACAACAATAAAATAAAACTAAGACTCTGTGGCAAGATTTGACCTTGTAAATAAAGGGGTTGGAGGGTTAATGGAGAAGCATACAAAAAAACCTTGCAGAAATAAAATATCTGCACATTTCCTGATTTTTTTTTCTACATAAAGAAACTGTTAAAATTCATCATTAATGATTTGATTATGAATTTTAATCAAAGACCTTGGGTGGATTTTCAACCTGTTTACATCAACAGCTGGGATAGACCCTGAATAGGACTAATAATAATAATTATGATGATGATGATGATGATGATGATGATGATAATAATAATAATAATAAATTATTATTATTATTGCTATTATTAGTATTATTATTATTATTATTAATAATAATAATAATGATAATAATAATTCTTTATTTGTATAGCACCTTTATAAACAACTGTTACTGTTAAGTGCTTTACATTCCAAAAATCAATTAAGACAACAACAAAAATAAAACGACAAGAAAAATTCAAATATTAAAAGCCTTATTATACAAGTAGGTTTTAAGAAACAATTTAAAGGAGGACAGTGAAGAGGCCTGTCTAATATTCAGTGGAAGAGCATTCCACAAACTGGGAGCCCTGACCATAAACCTCCTTCCTCCAGTCGTGCTCTAGGAGTGAAAAGTAAACGCTGATTAGAGGACCTGAGATAGCAAGAAGGGGTGTCAGCTCAGAAAGATATGATAGTGCAAGACCATTCAGGGCTTTAAAAACAAACAATAAAATTTTAAACTCAATTCTAAAAACCACAGGTAGCCATTGCAAAGAGGACAGAACAGGAGTGATGTGCTGGTATTTATGGGATCTTGTGAGAACTCTAGCTGCAGTGTTTTGTATTAGTTGAAGACGATTGTCTTGTACAATAGTCAAGGTTGCGGGAGACAAAGGCACAAATAAGAGTTTCTGTGTCGGAGAGTGAAATAAATAATATGATTTTAGTTAAGTTCCTAATTTGAAAAAAGGCTGTTTTAGTTATGTTCTTAAAGTGTTTAGAAAGACTGAGATCAGAATCAAAGATCACCAAATTCCTGGCTTCCTGAGAGCAGTTAAAACCAAGAGCAGAGAGGGACTTGTCATGGTTTGGTTTTTAGTTTTGGGTTTTTTCAGTGTTGGTGTTTTGGATCCTTGTTGTTTTTTGTCCTTGACTGTTTCTGTCAGCTTTACTTCCTGTTTCATTTTGAAGTCCTGTCTGTGTCTAGTTATATTCTGTTTGACTTTCCTGATCCTCGTTTCACCTGTGTCTCGTCAGCTTCTTCCCCTATATATAGTCTTGTCTGTTCTTTCCTCCTTGCTGGTCTGTTTGCTCCCTGTGTTCTCACCTGGATTTTGTACCACGTCATTTGTCAATAAATTCACAGTTTTGGATTACTCCTGCCTCCTGTCTGCTCTTCTGCGTCTGGGTCCTCCACCACAACCTTCACCACATAACAGAACTGAGTTACCGGATCAGTTTTGACCTCAGGCCCAAACACTATTACTTAAGTTTTATCATTGTTCAAAACGACATAATTATCAGACATCCAATTTTTGATGACTGAAAGACAGAGAGTAGAGAGCTCTGATGGGTTAATGGCCAAGTAAATCTGGGAATCATCTGCATAGAAATGAAAAGAGTCATTGAAATTATATAACCTGATCAAGTGGTAGCATGTAAAGAGGCCCAAGAATGGACCCTTGGGGAACACCACAGGTGAAAGAAGCAGAACTGGAAGAATTAATGACGGAAGTTACAGAAAAAGTTCTGTCATGCAGATAAGATTTGAACCAACTCAGAGCAGTATCTCTTACCATCCAACCAACAATGTAGTCATCTTAACAGAATATTGTAATTAAACTGTATCAAACGCAGCAGAGAAATCCAGCAACACTAGGACGGTACAACAGCCAGCACCTGGGTACATCTTGACATCATTCACAACCTTTAATAGTGCAGTGTCTGTACTGAAACCCAGACTGAAACTTTTCAAAAAGCAAGTTTGGGATTAAATAGGTTAAAAACTGAGAGTAAACCTTTTTCCGCAGTAAAAGGTAATTTGGAGATCGGCCTAAAGTTATTAAGATTGTTATGATCCAAAAAAAGGTCAATGGATTTTCAAATCTTTCCAGTTTTAGTGCTGACCACCAAACTGTTCTGTTCATTTTATATTTGAAAAAATAAATAAATCACCAAATGGAATTGGACTCATATTTTGATTGATTTAAGCTTCTTTTCGCAAAGTAGTTTGTGAATCTATTATAACACTGGCATACCTAAAGTACATCTATCAGGGCCGTGAAAGAAAGAAAGGAAGAAAGAAAGAAAGGCTTGAAGTATGTTTGCATGATGTAGTATCCAAGTATATTTTTTACCATTTCAGTGATCCTCAGTTCACAAATCAAATCAAAGTTAGTGGAATTGGAAAAAGTACAAGATAATCAATAACCATGTTGAAAACAGCATAATTACTAATTTTCCAAGGCCTATATGTATATGTGTGTGTGTATACATAAATTTATCATATATTTATATGTGTTTGTGTGCATATATATATATATATATATATATATAT
>JBAMYA010000018.1:20466199-20481992 GCA_037176975.1 Arrhamphus sclerolepis | reverse complement strand
CTTGTGATTTTATGTAGATGTAAAGCACTTTGAATTACCTTGTGTATGAATTGTGCTCTAGAAATAAACTTGCCTTACTGATTAAAAAAAGAAAGAAAAGAAAGAAAAATGCCAGTGTACATCCCATTTTCAAGAGAACAGGAGAAGTTGTTGAGCTCATCTTGGGCCAGAAGCTCAAATTTTACCACAATCACTTCAAGAATATATAAGAATAAGAATATATACATAACCTTTCACCTATATAAACGAGAGAAATGGTTTAGTGATTGGTGTGATGGTGAGATAGGTGACAAGAGGTAAATTCTACGTAGGTGCTCCAGAGAGTCTGTCACCTATCTCCATTAATAACATTGATTCCCTCTGTGTTTGTAACCTGACAGATCAGATGGTGCGTTTTACAAACCATCTGGACAGTCCAATCCAGGATCTGTTTGGAAAAGGGCATACTTAGCAGGTGACTGGATTTCATCTGTCTATCAAAGTCAGGAGAAAATTGCAACCACTTAGATGAACCAAGCAGTGACGCAGACTACCTCCTCCGTCACTGTTTGTATAACAGCCCATAGGTACGTAGGTGTATGAGATGCAGACAGGTCGGTAAACTTGTGTCTTGGCCTCAAAAGGATGATTCTTGTGAACAGGATCTCAGAGAGTCTCTTCTCAATATACATGTTAAAATACTTCAGTTTTTGCGACTCAGGGCTTGAAAACCTTCCAAAGAAGTTTGGATTTGGAAATTTAGGGCTCATAATGAAGTAATAATGATAATGATAATAATGATTCTTTCAAACAGATGACTGCAACCGTAATTTGGCAGAAAAGCAACATCCATGAAAGGCTTTGAAATGCAAAAAGAAAATGGATAGAGGAGCTCAGCCTCCAGTTTGCATAGAATTGTATGAGAAAAATCATTGGACTGAAAAGTGATTTTCATATTTCTGCTTCTGCAGTGCATAAAATAATTAAACAGTTACAAAAAAAGAAAAAGGGCACAAGCTGAGCATCCCTTACATGACATTCCCTCAGTGATCAATGACTGATATGATGGCTTAGCAGAGGGATTATCAGGAGCTACATGAAGGCATGCTACTTAAAACTGCCCTGTGTCCAACATCTCTAATACTGCTCTACTAATCAGTATTCCAGATCTTTTCTGGAAGAGAAGGGCATGTGCTCTGGGCCAAAGACAGTCCAGACCAGGCTGGGCTGTCTTATGGTCTGCTCTTGGCAAAGGTCATTTACACTTCTGTGATGTCGGCATTAATGCAGGAAAGTACACTGAGTTATGCTGCCTTCAAGATGATATGTTTTCCAGGGCGGTCCATCCTTTTCAACAAGATACTGAAAAACTGCAGTGTGCAGTGTTTACAAGGCACGAGTGGGGAATCAGATGGTCTGGCTCCAGAACTGTCATGCCTGGATTTGTACATGACAATAACAGCCCCGTGTTGCTGCACACCTCATGTTTGGTGGAGGAATAAGACAAAATAAGACCTCAAACATCATCATCAGCTACATTTAATGGCAAAATGTCTTGAGTGATGTGAGAGGGAATGAAAACATCACAAAGTACTAATTGTCCCGCCGTCCTTGGAAGGTTATGGCTTGAATTCAGCTTAAATTTAGAAATGTACCAGATAAATCGAAGAAAAGACAAAACGTTCAATATGATCAGACAGGAATTAAATGAGAGCCAGAGTAATTCAGTAATTACTGCTTTTCTTCTTCTTCTTCTTTGGAAATCTCTCCCCTTTTCCAGTTTTTTTTCTGATTTGGGGTTCTAACTCATAAATAAGTACATTTTTAAATGTTTGTCATGTTTTTCAATGTTTGCTTGTGTTTCTTGTAAAATTTGAGTTATTATTAGTTTATATTCTTCTTCTATTATAATTATACTACCTGCATTTTTTCAACTGTATATGTGCATAGATGTTAATTATATTATTCTAACAGTTGTTTAATTGTTTGTTTGTTGCACTGCTTCTATATTACATTTACATCCTTGTTGTACCTCCATCTCCTCTTTTTTAAACTGATATCATCTCGTTCTCAAACATTATTGAATTTAATCTGGTTTGAAACTGTTTGTTGCCCGCAGAGAAAAACATAATAAAATCTAATACATGTTGTTCGATTGTGATTTAAGGGTTAAAATAAATAAATAAAGTTTAAAAAAAACATAGACCCCTGTGCAGAGCTGGATGGATAATCTGTTTCTAATACTCCTCTGGGCAGTTTGTTTGAATTAGTGTTTTACTCAATAAACACCGTTAAGTGGCAAGAAGTGCTACTTTCGATTTACAAACATTTCTGTGAGGGAACAAATGCACTAAAAGAATGAAGAATCTGTCTCCTGCTGAGAAGAAAACAACATCAAAGACACATACTCTTCCACCATCTTTTTCGACAAAGAATGATTGTTTTGAGCGTGCGTTTGACAGATGCCTCCTTCTCTAAGCCACTAGCGTAGCTGCATTCTTGCAGGCTTCTTCTTTCTTGATACCACAGCCTTCCCAGGTCTCATATAGCCCCGTGCCACATCTGAGATAACATTTTTGATTTCTGCAGTTTGTGTGACGTGAATAATAAATATCATGTGCACCCTGCAACACCCTGCAAAGGACACGTGAATAGGACATAAGGTTGTCTTGCCTGAACGGGGGTAACAGCAGACCATACAAAAGTAAACGTGTTTTTAAAATCAAGGTCCTGCTGCTGGCATTTCCTGTCAAAATCAGAGGAGGGTAAAAATCTAACTTGCCCTGAATGCATACACACATGCACGTGTGTCTGACAAGGAACTGTGCAGCTTTCAGAGCTCAGCATGACAGCATTTGATATTCATAGAAGGGAAGAGGAAGAGAAAGTGAAACAACAGCAGGGGCACTGCCTTGTGCGTGATATTACATTGTAATTATGATTTGGATGCAGGGGCTGTGACAGCTCTAAGGGTGAACTACAAAACTGCACACAAATGTAAGCACACACACACACACACACACACACACAAACACACATACGTGGAGCAAAGCTGCAGCAGCAGAACTTGCTCATTCCTTGGTAGCACTTGAAACTTCAAAAGCATCCAAGCCCACATCATTGCAGGAGTAATGAGGGATCAGTGCAGTGCGGTGCATTCTGCGCTTGTTTTCAAAGCAAGTAGATGAGGTCTGCAAGCGAGCTCCATATAGCCATCAACAGATCTGCTCTGACTGGTTTGTTTACCATCAATATTTGCAGATGTCAATCTGGGTGCCTTTGAGAAAATGGATTTTTCAGCATGTTGTAGAATGTTCAGAGAAATCATTGGAATTAGTGTCGTGGGAGGCCAGGGGACCGCTACATACGCAAAGAAACTATAGACACCTGAAAGTCACTTATATGGACAGACAGACAAACAATCAAGAAAGGCAAACACAGAACGAACATTGCCTTGCAAAGGGTTGATATCTATCTATCTATGTATCTATCTATACACACACACACATATATGTGTGTGTGTGTACGTATATGTATGCATATGTATATATACATATATATATATATATATACATATAGATAGATAGATAGACAGATAGACAGATAGATAGATATGTATGTATAGGCAGACAGGCAGGCAAGGACGGACGGATGGACAGATATACATATGTAGGCATTCTGTCAATATTAGTTTTGTGTTGCACACTGAACACATGTCATGTGAAATCTGGTTTATGAAGGCTGTTTTCAAGTGAAAACCACAAAGACTCGGTCTATCAAGGACTTAGAGATGAAAGGAGATACTTAAGGCTACTTGTATCACAGAGAAACAAATACATTTATATGTATAATAACACATGCAGCGGAACAGATTTCCAAAACATTCTTATGCGGTTTTTCAATTTGATTAGTAAAGGTTTAAAGGAGACAGAGAGACAGAAAAGGAGCCCCTCAGACTGTTCTGCTGGCACATCTACTCTGCCTGTTTTATCAAAGATAAGCAGTATTGATTTACTTTGAGGCTGTAAAAGTATTCGTCTTAAGAGCTGACATTTAATAATCTCCATCTAATCCATGTTTTGCTGGGAGCCTCTTGAGATGCTGGTGAGACCTTTATTGTTCTGTTCTCTGCTGCACCTACTGTATACCTAATGAAGGAGAATGGTGCTATTAACCCTCGTCTGGATCAGCGCTGGACATGCCAGAAATGCACGGAGCAGCCTGTGTCTTATGAGCGTAAGCAGGTAAACCTTTGAGGGTACATAAACTGTGATTTTATTCACTGTGATTTCATATATGTTTGGCCTTATTGTTCTCCTTTTTGCTTCAAGCCTTTGAGTATTTGAGTACATTTTTATGTTGCTGTTGCGCATCTTTTCACTTCAAAGGAAATATCTGTGAATATCCTGGGTTTTGAAGGGTAAAATTGCCCTAAGTAGGTTGAAAAATCATGGACTCTGGATTGGCTGTATAAGAGTGTCAGAAAGTGATACTTAACAGTATCACATTGAACTTCAAATTTGAAAATGCGTTGATAGCTCAGATCAGTCTAAAATGAAGTCAACCAAGAATTTTGTGGGTCTGTTAACAGGCCGCATGTTTGCTCGCTGGTCAATAAGCAATTAGTTAGCTGAGACGCTAACGATGTCTTTGACTGACTTCGTATGGTTATATTATGATTTATTCAGTGTTCAGGGGCGACGACATGAATCCAAAGAGATATGCACACTTTGGATTTAAAATACGAGATATCGAGGTACCAAGGAAACAGTATCCACCAGGTGGCAGCACGCTGCATTTAGGACCTTGCAGATGCCTCCACTGTTTTGGAAGTGACTAATTTAGCACAAGGGCATGAACAAAGCAGGGAAAAATATTGACATGCTGAACCTCACAAGAAATTCCAAGCTTTATTCCTCTCCATTTGGCAAGGAACAGATCAACACTAACGTTTCCAACCTGAGTCCCGGACGTTATTTCACATAAGGGCACAGAACTCACACTCCTCAGGGGGTTTACAGATTTCTGCTTTTCTCCGCTATGAGTTCCGCTAGTTATCCCAAACAAAGTAGACAGTTTCAGCACTCATCGTGCAGTCAGCGTTGATCTGTTCCTTGCCAAATTGACTGGAAAATAGCCTGGAATTTCTACTGATGTTCAGCACATCTTCTTGTCCTTGCTCTAAGTTAGCCACTTCCAAAACAGTTTGCTAAAGCAGATGTTTAGATGCCTGCTATGTCTCAGATGCAGCCTGCTTCTACCCAGTGGATACCATTTTCATGGTACTCTGGTATCCCGTATTCTGACATCCTGGCTCAAAACTATTTGGACAATTGAATGAGAGGAAGTTAAATCGATGGTGTGCGGTCCCTCGTTACTTCAAGATAGATGAGGCAAAAAAAAAAAGATCTGGAGGTGATATCAGGTATGATTAGGCTGAAAGAACTTTATCAAGAAGTCTGGCTGCCTTAGTAAAGAAAAAACTCAGCAAAAGATGTCACAAATACTCTGGAGAAGGTAAATGTATAATTTCTATACTCAACAGACAGCTTCTTGGATGTAAATACAGTTTTATGTCAGTAAAACGACTTGTGTATTCCATGATGCTAAATAGAGAAAATATGATCAAATTAACCTGTATCTCACTGCTGCAGTGACTTCGCATTTATCTGCAAACAAAATGCATTTCTGAACATCTGGATTACACAGATCCAGGGTAACACGGGGCTTGTCATGTAGCTCACCTGTGCATCTGAAAGCATTGTAGCACTGAGCCAGAAGGGAATAAAATATGAAACTGTATTTATGGTTTGAGTGATACTAAATGCCTGAATAATAGGACAGGTGGCTCTTATTCATGTGAATTTCTATAATAGTAAAAACTTTTGCAGACATGATTCATTCTTGGCAACTATTAATACTATGTATTTTCATGCAGTAATACCAGGGAAAATATCTGTGATTGTCACTAGATGTGAGTCACAGGTACCTTTACTGTCCATGAGACTTTATGACTATTGCATACATATCTTTAGCTGACACCTAAACTAAAAACTATAAAAATAATGAGAAACCCTCATTCCTTTTGATCCAGTTGCTAAGAAAATATAATGCCATATTGTGTTTCTGAAAATTTTATAAAACCAGAAAAATCTAAACTTTTGTGGTTTTCTAACACCTAAAGAATTTCAGTAACCCTTCCCTCCATCATGACCTCTCAAGATTCTGTGATAGTGTGTGTGTGTGTCTAATTTTAAATATCTTGGGTTTTTAATTGACGACCATCTGTCTTTAGGGTCTCATGTTCAGAATCGAGTAAAAAGGTTGAGACTGAAGTTAAGTTTTTATTTTAGAATTAAATCTTTAAAGCCAAAAAGAGGCTGTGTATTCTTGGAACAAACAAACAAAAAAACAAAACAACGCAAGAACCCTGAATTTTACCACTCTGCTTACCTTGTTGGTGGAGTAATTGGTGTATAGATGTTTGATTACCTTATGCACTAGTCTCACTTTGCCATGTTGTTCTAATATGTGTGTAATGTTATTTAATGTTTTTAATATTTAGTGCAAATGTTTTTATGTATGTTTGCTCCTGGAACAGCATCTGTGGTGCTGCCCCTTGGCCAGGATGCTCTTGTAAAAGAGATTTTGAATCTCAAAGTGCTTTTCCTGCTTAACTGAAGATTTGCTTGATTTGATTGACTGATTCAAATTCACTTAGCACTTGCACATACGTGTTCTCAGTCATGAAACGTGAGCAGAACGGGCTTGCGTGTGTTTTGCCATTCATGAAGTACCTATTTTTAATTATGTAATTACTTTTTGGGACACAAAATTCAAGGTCATATTCAAGGTCACGCACTAAATACCAGATATGAACAAATGTGGGGTTCTGCTTGGAGGCAGGTGGGGCTGATGGATGGAGAAAGCAGCTGACAGATTCATGTCCAACTCCAGCAGGAAGCTCATCTTCTCTGGCGTTACCTTGGATACCACTGTTCAAAGATGTTAGTCCTACTGCTGCCCCTAACTGCCTCCTATAACCACTGACATTTAAACCTGAACTTTTACAGGTTAAGATCCTTGAACAATGTTGCCTTTTCAGGTAAAACATAATCAGTTGCTTGAGAAAAACAAAAGAAAACTACATTGGTATCACTCAGTTAGTGTCTGCATTCAACCAACAGACAGAAAAAGAAAGTAGGGCAGAACATTGCTCATTGTGTGTTTGTGGGCAGAGTTCAACTGAAGGACCCAAGAATGGTTTCTCGGTGGGGACTGTAAATTCCAAACCCAACTTCTGTCCATTAGTGAAGCTCTGCTTTTTCCCAGCTGCCTTTGCAGCCTAGCGTCTCAGCGGAGGCGCACTGAATCACAACACATCAAATGAGATGTGACTTGTGCTGCTTCACTGTTCTATTTATATTGTATAGGACGACATTGGGGAAGAGATGCAAAAAAGCGCTCACCTGCTGCTTGATGAGGTCTGGTGGCCCTCCAAGCCCAGAGAGGAAGCTGTGTAATTTTCACCCTCAGATCTAAGGGTGTAAGTGAAACCACTTCCACCCCAACCACTTCCTCCCCTGTTCAGCCAGCCTTGCCCACCTTCCTCCCAAAGGCGAAAGGAAACAGCAGATAATTACCTGCTGTGAAATTTCCTCACAGTCGGTGTGTCCGCCACATGATGCGTGGGTGTCACCCAACTCACATTTGACTGTGGTTTCGAGGACATGCAACAAGGCTATTGTGTTTTCCTGTGTTGGAGGTACCCTCCAAGGAGTAGAGGTACATTTCTAAAAATAATGGTTTTCTTTTTCAGTTCTCTCCTTTAAAACAACAACAGGTAAGAACCAAGAACATACACTGACTTTGAATAGAAGTTTTAACAATATAGCATTCATGTCTGGGCTTGTTCCTTTCAAACTGCCAAAGTAAAAAAAAAAAAAAGAAATCAACTTTGTTGTCAGATTTTGAAAGGTTTTAAAGTATAAACGCTACCAACACACAGATTTGTACTCTTTCCTTTAGAAGAACATTGCACTGACTTCCATTACCTGGAGACATTGATTCACACCAGAAGTCTTATTGCTACCAAACTTCATTTTTTTAAACCTTGACCAGAACCACTAACCAGTATCTGCCTCATTGAAATCAGACTTTTGCACCCATAAGGACTTCTGGTTTCTAATGTGGTCAGTAATCATTCCAGAAAAATGCCGAGAAGGTAACAAATGAAGAACAAAAACACACATACCAACACAATTTCATGTACAGATATTCACCAGTGAAAAGACTGATGTAGAATCACTTAGTGAAGCGAGAAATCCTGTCGTGTTGGATGATCAGGCTGTAGAAGTGCTGCAAGTGTTCAACTATTTGGTGCTTGAGGCCCAAACGGACAGACGTCCGCAGTTTCCATGTCAGTAGCACTTTTAGCACTTTGATTTGTTAAGATTTGCAGCAAAATTTCTGGAATGCCCCCTTTCTGACCTTCAAGAGCTGTACAAGGTCACATCATCGAGAACGCCCAGGCATGACCCGAGCCATCCTTTATAGAGTGGTTTTAACATGTGTCCTTCAGTCTGCCCGCAAAACAAAAAGATTCCAAACATAATTTCATCACCCTGGTGAATAACACACTTTAATTGTTACTTTTATTTAATAATTATTGCCGTATTTATCCTCTTCCTCACGAGAGCATGAGATGTGTGCAGTCTGAGTCCATGCAACATGCCAAAATAACGAGCAGAAATGCAATGAAAGCTTCTATCAAGCACTTGCCAGCCCAGTGAAACACAATTCAACCCCCAGGAGCAACTATAAGAGCATGTAACAAAGCAAGTGTACAAATATTGCAAAGATCGGTTGTAAGTGTCATGTCCTGGATATTATGGCTAATGTTATTTCGTTTTCTGTTATTTTGGAGCCCTGCATACCTTATGTTGCAGCGGACCCCCTCCCTCTTGTGTTTCCCTCCTGCCTGATTGTCCAGCCACACCCTGATTGTTTCCACCTGTCCCCCTCACCTGTGGTGTATTAATAGCCTGCGTTTCTACCTGTCTCTTACCAGTTTGTCATGTCCAGCATCATAGTTAAGTAGTCACAGTTAGTCTTTGGTTGTTACTTTCTTTTGCTTCCAGGATTATCTTGAGGTTGTGAGCTTACTTATCTTCCTCGGGTAGTTTGATTTTCTGTTTATTACTTTTAGGACCTTTTTTCCTGTCATCAGTGATTTTTAGTTGAACTTTGTAAAACCATTGTTCATTTGATACTTTGGGTCATGCATTTAGGTCCAGAACTGCTTCATTTAGTCAGTAAGGTCTTATTTGAATGGAAAAATGTGTCAAAATCAGTCAAAAATGAGTAAATCTGTTGTATTTGGATAGAATGAATAACCATAGTGATATATCCGTGAAATATAATTAGCTTATGGCGTTAAAATGTGCAGATTTGGTTTTTCCACCTGGAAATACTTCAGGTTCACACCTTAGCATCTACGTTGAAAGGTTAATCCTAAATTCTGTTTGTGTACATCTTTCCTTTGATTTTAACTGAACTTTATCACATTCTTTGACAAAGGATTCTTTTTGCAAGCTCAAACTCCTAAATTGGTTTTAGTCTTACATTTGTTGCATTAAATTGTTAATCGTAAAAGTTTGATAAAGAAAGGCCCTGATCCGCTCCACCATCACCAACTTTATATGAAATAAAGATATTTCTGTGTTCAAATTAATATACAAAGCTGCTCCACAATAGATTCTGTCATGCCATGAAATATTGATTTCAGTGGGAATCCTCCTGCCATGGCCTGAAGTATGATGAAAATTTAAAGCTTTCCTCAGTGACGGCTAGCACGTCCACCTTCCTCAGCTACCTCTAACCTCACATTAGAAACCTCCTGCTTTGCAAATCCTTCATCACACAGGCCTCATTTAGCCCATGCCCCCGTTACCTCTATAAATGCCAGAAATGAGGAGGAAGGGAAAAGAAGAAAACAGGGCAGTGTTGTTGGAGACCAGGGCGGTGCTGGGATTAATGATCAGAGCGGCGGGCTCGGCTTTTGCCTGCATCAAATAATCAATGGCGTCGAGTGAAGCAGAAGTGGCGGCCGGCAGAGGGGCTCGTCAAGAGCTCTAAGAGCCGAGACTAACCTCTTCTCATTTCTCAACAAGACAGAGAGCACTTCGCTGCCAAGCAGACAAGGTGAAACACTGGGGAACCAATTTGAATGGCAAGGGCTTTTATTCAGTTTATGGGTTTTATTAATTCAAAGAGTCGAATGCTCATGTGGCGTGCCTCTGTAATAAGTCATCAGAAACATATTGTCAGCAAAGAAAAAAAGCTCTATTATAAAGAATACCAAAACTGAAAAAATAGAACTTTTGAAAAAAGAAAACTAAATTTTAAAAAAGGACAGGTGTTATCAAGGAAAGCTGAAATACATTTATGGACGTGTCGTTTTTGTTCTGTCTTCAGTCAGTAACTACAAAACACATTTTCACGACAGCAGTGTTTCTTTTTTTTTTTTTTTCCCTGGATTTCAAAGTTACAAGGCCTTGACTGGCAGGTTGGTTTCTTCCCATTAATTGTGTTTTCTAAGATCTCTGTGATCGTAAAGTTGAGCATTTGAAGTGTTTATCGTGTTTTCTGCTTTTCTGCTTACCTTTGATCTGAGTTCTTGTCCTCATGTCTGCTTTTATTTTGCAAATATACTTTGATTTCTCCAAGAGGCAAGGGGTTTCTACCCTTATCATTAACATCCACTGCTATTATTAGATGCCTCAAAAAATAAATAAGAATAGAGACAATGTTGCTATGGTGGTATGTCTTTGCTCCATGTTGGTGCTCCTTCTGTAAAATATAAGAGGTAAAAATGTAAATATTTGTTGACTTGTATGCTATGCTATATACTATATGATTGTGAAATATCTCACGTCATTTTTATAGTAGGAAAGAAACATTTTTACTGTGGTGATGTGACATACTGTATAAATAAACTGCCTCCAGGAAATGAGTAACTGCTCGGACTAAAAGTCCTGCATGAACAACATTTTGATATTAACTTCTCTTATCTACTCTTCTAGCATATGTGCCTTGGAAAAATATTCCATTTTAACAATTAAAAATATGAGAGCTGTGTGGCAAACAAGCTCTAACGGGACTGTCTGACTGTATAGTTACAACTATTAGGGAGGAAAACATGCATTAAAGATGCTTTCTGAAGCTTCTAAAACCAGCTGGTTGAGAAACAATTCTGGATTTTCAATCAAAAAAGGAGTTTTGTTTGTACTTTAAACATGTTTTTGTTCATTTTATGCAATTATGTTATGATGTCTCTTTGTGGGAGTAGTTCAAAAGGAACAAGAGATTAGTGTTTTGGAGTTGTGCAAACTCCCAGCACCATTACAGAACATAAGTCGCCTTCTGTGCATACTGAGCATGCGTTGCTCCCAGTGCACTCGGGTTAGACACTGATGCCCTATTTGCACTGGACTAACATTACCTGAGGACCAAAAGTAATATGTAATAATTGCGGACAAGGTCTGTGATATTAATCCCGTGCAAATGAGCCATGTCTGTGATTTGTAAAGTAAAAATTCCACAACAAAATTACCTACCCTATTTCAGCAAACACAGAGGTCATGAGATCTGTGTGAATGCACATCTCAGTAATTCAGCAATTTGTGGGAAAGATTATTATTATTTTTATTTTTTTTACATTTCCCCTCACCATCCTTTCTGCTTTTTTTTTTTATTTTTTTTATCTGGTGTAATTATGGCAGCTGCAGTGGATCACATAATTGATAATATTTTGGGGGAAAAAAAAATCAAGAAAATTGTCAGCATCAGGCTTTACATGGAGACCCATAGCAAGAAGTTGAGAGCAGCAGGAGTGTTGAGGACGTGCATGGCTGAATGCAATAAGTAAAACTTTCATTGTTTACTACAGTGAAAGTACTGGTTACTGTTCTGTTTACTGTTACCACAACGGTAAGTATAAATGTCTCCTTCAAGTGACCATTTTATTGTTGTATTATGTGGCTCGCACCACGCTATGATTAAATTTAGCTCTGGTGTCTCACTTTGTTTTTTCCGCCATTGCTTGTTTGATTGCAGCACCAGACATTACACAACGCTTTGACGACATTTCCAGAAATTAGAGTCTGTAAATTATGGTGAAACGCAGACTTCACTTATCCCGTCCCATATTAAAAAACAAAACAAAACACAGATGTCAGGGTGTAATTAAAAACGACTGTCGGTCCCCAGATAACGAGTCCAGTGCAAACAGTTCATCTGCTTGTAGAAAACCCATTACTGCATTGCAATCTTGATTTAAAAAGTATAGAAAGACAGTGTTTCAGCTTCTTTAAGGCGTGCTCCATTTCTTTTACTCTCCCAGGTTGGTATTCTTGGCATAAAGTGGTCTCCATCGAACCTGACACGCTCACATGTCTCTAACTCCGTAGTGCCTGTGAGGCCGGAGTGGGTTTTTCGCTCTGTGTTTTTCCTCTGCGTTGTGTTGTGAGGGAATGAACGACAGGGTCTCCGATCCAATTCAACAGTTTTACTGTCAACAGAAATAAAAAAAAGTGAACTCCGTGTGGGTGTGCAGCTCAACATCAGACTCTTGGGTCATAGCAGGAACGGCAATGCTTACTCACAAATTAGATTTACACCCAAACATAACTCACTTTAAAACTTTAATTCCTCTTTAACACAAAACAAAACATAATAAAATTGACAAATATATATATGTGCCCATTTTACACGTTCAGGGTTGGAGTGGTTCATGCCATCCCAAAGTTGAAGATAGCAAAGTTAAAAAGAATTAGTAATAACATAACAGTTATGGTATTAATAAGCAGGGTTAATCCACAGAATCTAGGATTCCAAATTTTTACATTCTTATTTTTTCTTATCTTTTTACATAATTTATTTTTTATTTTATATTTTATTTAGTGTGTGGGGTGGCTTAATTATTCTAGCACCACACTCTACAAACAAACAACAAACAAATGAACAACGACTGGATTGACAAAACTCAATGAATGAAATTGCAAAACGACGAGGATATATTTATTATTTACAGTGTAATATTTACAGAAGTGTATGTGTGAAGAAACGATGGGAAATGAATGAAACTCCAACAGCACTTTCTGCAACAACCTCTCTCTCTCTCTCGTATCTGCTTTGGGACTGAAAAGCCAGCGTGCTTCTCCTCGCATAAAAATATCAGTCTATCAGTGTTTGATAGACATGAGGCACCTCCAATCATCATGAAACAGCCGGAGTCTTTGACACGCCCACCTCTCATTTACCTCCATGGAAGCTGAACAGCCTCGGAAGTGAGGAGTTTTGTCGATTTAGCCAATGATCACCTAGAAATTTAGAAAAAACTTGAAGCTCAGACCTTATGGTCTGGAAGCCAGCGCTTCCAGCCCATAAGGTCTGCCCAAATTCAGCAGCTGTATCCTTCAAAGGACCTGTCCTACGTAGGCCGCGTGCTCCGAAGGCCGGGTAGGCTGGAAGTCGGCGGCTGTGAATTGGGACGGTCTGGCCTTCAGATTTACCCCCGCCCTTACCTCAGCGTACGTCCTGTTGCAACTGTGACAGGGCTGAACTGAAGAGAGAATGGAGATCGAAATTTTGTTAATTTTTTTTTATTACTTTTTTAATTTTAGAACTACAACAGCGCCCACGAAGAGGCTAATGAAAGCTTAATAAAAGCAACAATTGTTGAAGAACTACGGACCCATTGTACGGACTCATTTGCTGTCTTGATGATTTCTGTCAAAACAAAATACAAAAAATGTCTACACAAATGACAAAAGTCTATCACCATAACCACTTTAGGTTTTTATTTTTTGCGTACACAGCTCCGTTCCCGGGCTACTATAGAATTTTCCTGGTATACCTGCAATGCATCTCGGGATAGGGCGGGCCGAGAAGGATACACCAGACCTGTCCTTCAAATCGGGGAAAAGAAGGACGCATTTGTAGACCGCATTTGAAGGACCCTTTGAATTGGGACAGCCTTTGGCGCGTCGCTGTGACATAATCGGCCTTCAAATGTGGCCTTTGAAGGATGCGGCCGCTGGATTGGGACACAGCTAAAGAAACCCTTTGAAGCTTGGCTTCTGTGACAGGCTTCATAGTGTGATTTTTGCAGCGAACCGCAACAATTTCACGAGAAATCACTTGATTAAGCTACGGGATGACATATGGTAGTCATGAAAGTAATATGCAATATCGGGCATATCTCATGTTTTGTGAATTTCTGTTTTACTGTCAATTTAGGCAGTTTGGCTTCCCCTGCTGTCCTGGACAAATCGCCACTGAATCAAACAAATGCTCAACTGGGGCCTGACAATGCCCTGTTGAGAGCAACAAAGTGATTACTGCTACTAATTTTACGTAAAATGTAAAAAAAAAATTTTTTTTTTTTAAAAGAACTGGCTCTCTGACCAGATCAAAGAATCTACGAAAATCTAAGATCTAAGAAAAATAGAACATGGTGCATTCTCATGGATTTCCTCTTTACTTATGATCCAGAGGACTGAGGGAAGAGAATGTACTACATGGACTGACCTTAAGGAGCTGAATGAGGCACTGCTCCATCTCTCCCATCCACTACCACATGCTGACAGACCTGGAAGAGTCACTGTCTTTTCCACTACTGATGAAGCTTCACAAGATATCATTACATCCACTACTGTACCTGCGACATGACTTCATTCATCACTCTCCATGGTTTATTCTATTTCTGACAACCTCTGTTGGACTTTGCTTCAGCTCTGTCAATAATTGAAAAAGTTATGTTGAACCTGGCTGATCTCCACCAGCAGGACCATGATGCCAACTGAAGATGCATGCTGTTTATAAAGCATGCATTCTGTTGTCAAATGCACAAGTGTCAGTTCAACCACAACAATATTTCCTGGACCACAAAAATATCCCGTGATGGACTTCATTCTGAACAAAACAGACTCAATACTTTGTTCACTGCCTCTTATATAATACTCTGTACTCTTTCCTGGGCCTTCTGGCATTGATTCCTATTTTAATAATGTTTTTAAAACTTTTAGGTGAGGGCTCTGCAATGATGCTGTATGATCACATGTTATGCCACTACAGATGCTTCTCGTCTTCTACCCTCCCTGACCCAGACAATGACTGCTGCATTTTTACTCAGAGCTGTTTCTCCGACTGAAAGCTACTGCTGAAACATAAACCATTGGCTGTGCTTGGATAGTAGAAAGGTGGAAAAGAGCCCCTTTGAAAGGACATTTTACCCACAAATCATCAAGCGCTTATAACACTTCTCACTTCCATAGGTACCAGACGAAAGGGACTCTGGATCACAAGATGATACCACAACTGCGTTTTCTTTGGATGATTCACTTGTTACAGACTGGCTGCTGATGGTTACTTATTCCCACTTTGCTGCAATCCAGAGTGCTAATCCTAGCATACAGTACATGGGGAACCAAGGAATTATGAATATAAGTAGATACTACGTAGAGACTGTGAAAATTATATTTGTGGCCACAAATGGACAAATGTGTGCAGTCTATGGGCTACATGTGTGTTGTGCTGATACAATAACAAAACAGCAAGGACTGTTCCATCCATCCATCTATCCATTCATCTTCTTCTTCTTCATCCAATGCCGGGCACAGGGGCAACAGCCTGAGCAGGGACGCCCAGATTTCCCTTTCACTGGACACTTCCTCTCAGAGGCGATTTGTCCCAGACAGCAGGGAAGCCAAACTGCCTCTGAAATTCTCTGCTACATCTTCAATGTTAAATT
>JBAMYA010000018.1:20430356-20466099 GCA_037176975.1 Arrhamphus sclerolepis | reverse complement strand
TACATACTTACATATACTTACATGTACATATACAAACTACATACATATATAATTTTGAGACGTAGGTTTAAAATTAAGACAGTTGTCAGTATAGGTGTTTTCGCCTGCCCTAACCTCTGTTCAGAAATTACCACTTTGCTTTCTGCTTCCTGTTAATTTTGTGGAACATACTCTTTGATTCAGTCTGACATAAGACATGCCAGAGCTGTCAAAACAGAAGCAATCAATCTACTGTAACACAGCAGCAATGCCTGTAACAATAGTCCTGGTGCTGCTCCACTCGTTGACCCCATCCCGGCTGTCAGCTTGAGCTGCACGAGAAAAGAAGAAAAGCACATTAAAGACATTCTCAAAAAAAGAAAGAAGAAAAAAAAAACCCTCTGTGCCTCGCAGAGTTATGATTTGACCCCAAAAGAAAAATGGGTTTCTGGGTTACATTACTGTTACATGCTGCATGTTTACTAAGATTTGAAATGTGTTAATATGTTTCCTCTTGCTGGTCATCATGTTCCAAAAATAGCATTAATGGGTTTATAAAGTCTATTTCTATAAAAACTGTGTAACTTGCTCAGAGCAACATGTGTGACATCATCTTTTTTTTTTTGTACTCCCTGCAGATATTAATGAATGCAAGACAGGGAGGAACACCTGTGCCAACGACACAGTGTGCTTCAACCTGGAGGGAGGGTATGACTGTCGGTGCCCCCACGGGCATAACTGCACTGGCGACTGTATCCATGACAACAAGGTCAAGCACAGTGGGCAGATCTGGGTGCTGGACAGCGATAGGTGCTCGGTGTGCTCCTGCCAGGTAATAATCGGTGTGAGATGGGGAGGAGAAAGACAAAGAGAAACGCAAAAAAATCGATTAACAGAACAAATGTTGACAGATCAGTCTGATCAGAAGGAAAAGGAGACGCAGGACATGTGTTCAAAGCCGTACCCCATTTGTGCATCCAGCTGGTCTCTGAAGAAGTTTTTTTTTGCTTTGTTTATCATCTCTCCATTTTTCAAAGTGTCTCAACAAAGCTTAATAAAACAAGTGTGAACCTGTTTATTTTTTTGTTTCCGTATGACTGATGCCATCCCCCCACGGGGCCAATCAGTGACAAATGTCACCTTCTTCTGCTGTATAACCACACTTTGTCTCTGCAGCTGGTGCGTGGCATTTTAACAAACATTGAAGTAAACTAGCAGTATGAATGAAGCCTTAATTTCTTTTTAATAAGATTATATGTACAGCAACTGGTGAATGACCAAAAAACATGGCACCTTTAGGCTAATAGCATTATGGCACAGAGACCATAACCACCAACATTTGGCAGCTTTGATGTGCAAAAGTCCTCCTGGTCGCCCTTTAAAGGACACAAATTAACTTAATATAAGATCTGTAGCAGATAATAATTCATTCTCTGCGTCTGCATGTTTACCATAGTGTTCGCTCAGTCATGGTAAATAATTGAGTGAGCAGTGTAACTGCGTGTTCATAAAGCTTCACAAATCAATAATTTATATTACCATTGGGTAGAATGAGGTTTTTGCAAATGTGTTTGTAGCTACAAACCCACAAGAATTAACAAGTAACTTCGCCATCCCCCAGGGACAGAGAGCATTTAGCATCTAAAGGAATTATGCTTCTGACAGTCGGTGGGCACTAAAGTAGACCTGGAGGACGTTAGAACTACACTGAATTTGGGAGCTATTGTGCAGCTCTCCTTCAAAACTTTGCCCTCATGCACAGAAAGTCCCTCCTTGCATTCAAATATGTTCCACTTCAGCTCCACTTCAGAAGTGAATCTCTGCTTTCAGATTTTCTGCTTCACGTTCAAATATTCTGCTCTTCAGATTGAGTTCTTGAAGAGTTCTTGTATTTGAGCTTTCTCTGTGCTCTCGCAAAAACGTCTCCTGGCTGATTTCTTTTTTTTTGTCCTGCTAGTGCCTCAATTGCAGCAAGACAACCTTTTCAAGATAAACCCCGGCCAATGGAATGGCTGATATGACACAGACATCACAGCTTTTCATATTTATCCCGAGTCCTGGCCGGTGTCAAAAGTGTTCTTGAGCAGGACCCTGCCTCCCCACCCCACCCCCCTGCACCCCAGCACTTGCCCCAAGTGTTCATTGAGGGGTATGATTGTCAAAGTGAAAATGTTGCTCTGTTTAGAGTGAATAAAGCCTATTACAGGTTTTTTTTTTTTAAAAAAGCGGCCGGTGTAAGTGCAGACAATTGATGTTTTTGAACTGTGGGGAGAAACCTGAAGACCCACACAAATACACATGTATTTGTCCACACAGAAAGGTCACAGATGGGAGGCAACCACCAAGCCCCCACCGAGCCCCATTACCAAACCCGAATAACATAAATCAGTAAATAAATGATTTTATGTTGAAAAATAAATACATATATTCAAAACCAGCATTAATGTTAAGCCCTGGGAGTTCCAAAGTATTGCTGCGTCATGTTAGCCTATGTGAATCTCATCTTCTGTAGACATTACGACTGGTCAGACCAGATGTGCTGTATGGTTTAGAGGCGTTACCAGAAGTGACTGTCTGCTCTGCTCTGCTTCATATAGAGTCTACTTTGCCTTTCAGCCACAGTCAAACTATGTCCATTTACAAATCGAGCAGAAAAGAAGTGCGACACAGGAATGGCATAAAGAATCTGCTTGATTTTCCAAGTAAAAACACCATAAGATGGTTCTGACTCCTACATCAGCATTACATTTCCACAATGCTTCCAATGTATACGTGTGAACATATGTTCACTTACAGAGGCCACAGGTCAACAGTTCAGATTCAGGTTGGTTGGTAAGGATAATAACAGAACAGACAACAAACATATCTTTAAATAAACATCTCATTGTGTGATTCTCACACAACATTGAAACTTTCAGGTAACGGAGCAAAAATGGCAGAGTAGCAGGACTGTGGTGCTTCAGATGTTTGCATCCAGACTGATTTCTGGATCAGAGCAGAACTTTTCTAGAAGAAAGCGGGAACTTTTTCATGTGTAAGAGCTAAGCTTTGAAGGAGAGCAGGGTATTATCTTTGTGTGAAGACTAATTAATCCTCTCAAAACCAAAAACGTTGTCCTTGATTACAGATAGTAATATACTTCCATTTCCTTTACTCACGCGTGCAGATGACATTGAAAAGCACCCTGATTAAATTAAGGGGCTGTTTAGGGGTTAGTCTTTATCAGGAGCTCGTATGAAATTAGACAATTGAAGGAACACTATTTTCAGGACAGATGTGAGCAATTATTTTATTATTTCCTCATCATTTTTAGATTTGAATTATTGCGTTTGAATTTGGAAAGTTATGGGAATAGTGAATGTGAAACAAGCCATCCTGGACTGTGAATTAGAAGGATAATCAGGAGTGGTCAAATCGATATGTAGATATAAAAAAAAGAACACACTGACGAGCTCTGTGACATACATATATGAACATTCAAGGGCGATAACAGTAGGGGGGAGTAATGGCAGGATGTTTAACATCGTAAAGAAAAGCCTTAACAAGTTTGTGTCTGCTGAAGAACATGCTTCAGGAGGTTTCTCTTTTATCTGCGTCTAACATAAAGAGCAGACTTCACAAGAGCGCATGCAGTGCACTCACCAGAAGCTGGAAACCTTTTGTAAGCCTTGATAATAAGGAGGTCTGATCAGATGTTGCTGAAGGTCCAAAAAAAAACAAAAAAACGAGCAGCATCCTCTGAACAGATAAAGTCAATGATCATCAACTTTTAACAGCCGCTGCAGAATGATGTGAGGGAAAGACAAAAAGGTACGGAGAAGGCTTGAAACATTTGAGCTGAAGCTGATATGAACTAGAGATGAATGTTGCAGTTGCATTGAACCATTAAGTGTATGTGGATATACTTTACTGTCATAGTATGGATGAAAAATGACCCAAAGACACAGCATGAGCACTTCCGTTGCACAAGTGAAATGTACTGAAAGTTGTGTAATGAAGCCACAAAAGACAGATGAAAACATCACACAGAATTTCAGACATTTGTTGTCGACAAAGGCTTCTTAACTGAGTATTAAAAATTAACATCTGATTTACATCCAAGTCCATTTGATCCCCTGGAAGCTGGAGCTAGATGTAAAGGGCACGACAGAGCAGAAATAAGCATTATAAAGTTAGTTTTCACACAATTCAGTTTGATGATCATGATTATGAGGTCATTCTGCAGCAATAGTTTGTATTTCAGTCAGCCTGGTGTTTGGGAGTAGAGGAATGTGATTAAAGCGGATTAGTGTCGGTGGTGAATGATCAAGCAGCAAATTATTCATTTGATTACAAGGACCAGGACAGAAATGGCTCCCTAATTAAACAAGTCATATTAATTGATTTGAGAGATTGAAGAGCTGCCTGTCAAAATTAATTGTATTGAGCAGTTCAGGGAGCTCAGTAGTAAACATGTTATTGTTTTGGAGGTTGGTGGACGCAGCTGGATATTAGAGGGAGCGCCACGACCAACTGACGGGGGAAACCAAGGTCAAAAAACGCAGACGAAACAAACGGGATGTGTGAAGACCGAGGCTGTGAAATATGCAAATAGCTCATTGTTTCAGCTTTCTCTGAAAGGCAAATGGCCCTTGGATGGTAGCATCCTCCGCGAAAAACAACGTGAAATGCAACATTTGTGCAAGTACCAGCACCATTCAGGCAACCTGACAGCCAAATACAGACATATAAAAAAGTCTGTTGTGTCTTTTTGTGTAAAAATGTGTAAAAACGAACACATGAACATAGAGCTAAAAATAAATAAATTAAGGAATACATAAAGCTGACAAAAAAGAAGTATCCCTTTACTGTCTCCACAGAATTTGAGAGGTTAAATTGCAGTCAGGTGCTGTGAATCATCCGACCTTGATGAATTAACCATTAGCAGATGTGAAGACTTCTATAAAAGTAAATGTTCAGGTGGTTTGCTGCGTTGGAGGTTACACAAACACGAAGAGGGAAAGATGTAAGCAATGTTTTCAGAACAAAGACTGTTGCTCCACATAAGTCTGGAAAAGCTATTTGGAGTTCAACATTTTGCAGAAAGATTATTCACAAACAGAGCACATTCAAGACGGTGACTGATCTTTCCAGAAGTGGACAGACCTCAGTGAGTTAGATGTTAAAGTCCATGACAGAACAATTAGAAAAGGCACTTGAACAAGTATGGTTTCTTTGGAAAGGTTTCATCACCAAGGTTCTCAAAACTTCATCTGAAAAAATCACTATGTCGAGATTACACCAAAGTGGACCTGTTTTTATGTTTTTGTCTGCATGTATATTCATGGTTAATGCCATCATCTGGTAAAACCATTCAATGTATATACAGTATGTAATTTCAACTTGTAGCAGGTTTTTTTTTTGTGCTAATGTGAGGGTGAGCGTGTCCTTCACCAGCCCTCTCTGGCAGCTTATTCTAACATCTTTATTAACATCTGAGATCCTGTTTCTGTCAGAGAGGACTAAAGATCACCAGAAGTGCGTCATTTAAAGACAGGACAATTGTCTTTAAATGTCTTTACAGGGATGTAAAGCACAAATATCTACATACTAGGCCTGTGAGTGGACTTCTAAATGCACATGTATACATTACTTAAGATGGACATACTTATATACAAATACACACATATATTCATAAATATATTGATGTAACCATAATATGAACAAGCCTACATGCATACAATGAAGTCACTTAGTCAAGTATTCTCGATCAGTTTGGTGTAGTAGTGGTAATGAATTAATCTGCAAATGTTAAGTAACAGTAACATGAATGTTAAACAAATATATATAAATTTATACACTCACAACTGCTTAAGCTTATTCATATATGACAGTGACACACATGTTATATACACACACAAAGGTACACACGCGTGCATGCATATGCACACATGTACACACTTCATCTGCACGTGCAAGCACATACATGCACATGTGTCCGCATATGTGCCTATACATACACATATACATAGAACATGCAGGCCCATGCCCATATACACTCACCCGCGCTAACACATTAATACACATGTGCACTCTTTTACATCTACAGACATATATATAAACATAAACAGGTATCCATATAATTGCCTATATATAAACATTTTCTAACTTTACCGTCTATGCAATGAAAAGACGTGTATTATATATTCTAAAAGATGGAGAAGCACTTCTATTGTAAGCAATGTTCAAAGTAGAGCTGTTTGACCTTAATGACCAGAGCCATAAAACCCACAAACAGCATTTCAACAGAAATACGTTGTTCCCACAGTCGAGCTCGTAGGTGGAAGGGTGATTGATTTGGGGTTGCTTTGCAGCCAAAGAACCTGGACAGCCACTGAATCAACCATGAACTCATCTGCATACCAGATATTCTAGAGGTCACCTGTCCAGCAGCTAAAGTCTGGTGGAAAGTGGCTCAGAATGATTTTTTTTTTGAAAGAAAAAAGCAGATGACTAAAAACATCAGTGAATGTTGTAAAAAAGAATTGATCAAAATTCATACAGGAGCTGAGTGCATGTAGTTATCACTGCTATTTAATGGTGGGATTACTTAGTATTGGACATGAATTTTTTTGCTTTTTATATAAATGATTGAACAGTTAAAAAGGTATGTTGTGCATATAAATAGGGAAAAAAAACAGTACACTCCTAATTTTTTCATGACTCAAACGTTTCTCTTTGAAAACACCACATTTAAGAACACACAATTGAAAAAAAACAAACAAAAAACAATGTGCATCAGCATTCATAAAGTTGCTTCAGTCTGGTGCGCATTGCATATAGTTGAAGCTGAAATGCAATAAAATACATCTTCAAAAGGCTCAGGGTTCATCACCTTTATTATATTATTTATGGTGAACATATATGTTGAATAACTCCGTGTGTATGATTGGTCATGCCTGTGCGTGTGGTCCTGCATTCAGAGTTTAATTGTGCCCTGTGCTCAGGCTGGCCAAGTGATGTGCCGCAGGATGGTGTGCGACTGCGATAACCCCAACGCCGACCTCTTCTGCTGTCCCGAGTGCGACCCTCGACTGAGCAGCCAGTGCCTGCACCAGAACGGCCTGATCACCTACGGCAGCGGCGACACATGGGTGGAGAACTGCCAACAGTGCCAGTGCCTGGTGAGTGTAGGGACAAAATAGATGTTTTCCCTTCTTAATGGAACTGGCGCTGCAGGAATGTGCTGCTTTTTATCCAAAGCAATTCAGGGTGATTGTGAAAGCAGCAAAGCCATTCGTTGCCGTGCCCCATCGCCCACACAAGAAATATAACAAATTCTTTTGTCTCCATGGAAATGCTGATAAATGAGGAATGTGCTCTGTAAAGAAAGTCAAGTAGGGATGTTTTGTGGCGAGAGAGTGGGGCGTGATTACGAGACAAATGGGAAGGTTGCAGAAAGGAGAGAACGGGGATTGGGTTTTCATCCTGTGCAAAAAGAGAAAAATCAGTTTTTGTAAAAAACAATATATATATATATATATATATATATACATATATAAATTCAAAGAACCATCTTTGGTGTTGTCTGCTTTGATGGAAATCAAACGTTTTTTACTGAAGGGTACGTCCAAGGTTTTAAAGCTGGAAAGAATACGTCTGCATCTGCAGATGGAGGATGTGACAGGAAGTATAATCTGTGTGTTTATACACAGTATATGTGTGTTGATTGATGAGTCTTAGCTGCATGTGCGCTTCTGATAGTTTCAAGTGTCCTCTGCAGTACATGCAACCCTATTTCTCATAGCTAACAAAGAAAGAAAAAGAAAAAAAGTGCTCCCTGCTTGAATCTTCCCCAGTAAGACATCTACTATTTTACTTTGTGTTCACATCCTCTGCTGTGGTGACCTTTTCCAAGACTTACTCAGTGCTTTTATTCAAGCAACAGGGAAACATTTTGCAAGTGTTTTTTTTTCTTTTTTCCCCCGATAAAACTGACAAAAGTCAATAAATCCTTTCACCAGCAATGCTGCTCTTACCTGCTTAGCCACATGCATAATAAATGTAAATGTTTCAGATTCCACCGTGCTGTTTGGTCTTATCTTCCAGCAGCTGTAACACACAGCTACGCTTGTATTATCCCCTCCATTCGGTCGCTCGCAAATAACCTTCAGTGTGAATCCCAGACAAGAACTCTACAGCTTTTGTTTTCTCTTTCATCACCTCAGTGTTGCTTTCAAAGATCAGCCCCACTTGTAGCTAAGATACCATAATGTTGGCTCCAGACTGACACATTTATGCTCTGAGTAGCAACAGCAATGACCACCCCCACCCCCCACATACACACACACACCTACACACACACACACCCCTCCCTACCTTCCACTCTTTCCATTGTAATGCTGTCTTGGTGCTCAGACCTGAAGGGCTGTCTCTCTCTTTTTCTTTTTTTCTTTTTGGGATTTCTAGCATGGGAGAAAAAGAAAATCACTGCTCGGTTGAGAGGCAGCAGGGAAGCACAGCCGGCTAAAGATGGGTTCACTCACTTTCACCACGGGCACTTACATGTGCTAACACAAACAAATTTAGGAAAGCATATACTGTATGTCTGTCACAGCAGCAGAGCATGCATACAGTATAAACATGAGGCGCATTTGAAAAAGTCAGCATCTCTTTGCAGATGTCCAGGCGAGATATAAAAGACTCTTAAATTAAAGATGCGTAGATCTGCATGCAAAGAAAAGGGCCCCCAGCACACAGTGGGGAAGAGCAGTGCTTGAAGGAGCAGAATGCTCTTGCGACACTGTACCGCAGCTCCAATGCAGTAGCGTGACAGGGACGTGAAATGAACCTTGAATGCTGCTACACTTAGCTGCTCGATGGCTGTCCAAGCTCAGCTGGAGGCCTTAAAATACACTGTGGCAGCAGGCAGACAGGAGACAACACGAATCCTTCTGTGCTGAACATGCAATGATTTTAAACCAAGAATCTGGCCTTTTGCAGCTTCTTCACACATGGGCCGCTTTTGATTATCTATGAGAATACCAGGGGAGCACTAATTTCCATCACCATGCATGTAAATCGTACTTAAGGTCGAAGATTGTTGGGGGCTATTTCCCGGGCTAAGATAAATGTCATCAGTTTTAATCTCCTGCAGGCATTTTCTGACATTCACTCTTACACAAAGTAAAACCCCACATCGGTCTGTTTTAGAGCAAAGAGATTAAATTCCAATGAGATATGAAGAATGCTGAATGAGAAGCAGAATTAAAATAATAGCCCTCTTGGATATCACCAAAAACAAAAATCAAAGGCAGCCTTCAGTTTTAGCAAATCTCTTCCTCCTTTGTGCTCATAGGCCACATCTGCATAAACCCACAAAAAAGGCAGTGTGGTGTATCTACCAGAGGTTACATTCAAAGACACCCCCCCCAACTAGAGTGTTTCTCATGGGGGGTTTCTCGCTTCTTTAAATGTTTACATAGAACACAGAGGCAAAGCAGTGGGCATCAGCTCTGTGGGAGTCTCGGTTCTCAACAGCAAACTTGATTTACTACAGCGTTGTCTGAAATGCTGAGCTGAACATTTTCCTGTGATATTAAAATATTCCCAGTGGGACACATCAAGCTTCGAGTTTCATGTATGCCTTTTGTATCATCTGGTGCATTTTTAAACACATTCAATTTAAACTCATTTACCTTTTACTAATAAATGAACTTGTCATTGATGTCTGATCAGCAGAAGTGGGTCAGACCGGAGCAGTGCAGCGTGGCAGAGATGCTCATAATATATGAACCATTTTCAAAGGCCAATAGAAAGTGGCAGCGGGAAAAATCCAATAAGGCTTTCTGCGCTGAAAGTTTGCCGTGAGCTTCATGTGGGAACAATGAGACAATTAAAAAGCTGCAGCATTTACTTCTCCAGTCTGTATAAACTGCTGACTGTGTTTGAAGATTTCTCTGCTCATCTATATTTTCTAGACACCTTAACAACTTTTTTTTCCTTCCCTCCCATCAAGTAGAGACGGCCCCTCTGGCGTGCAAATACACAACGTCAGGAGAAATACGTGTACTTGCATGAATAGCTTGTTTAGCCGTGGAAAATGCATTAGTGTGTTTTTGAGATGATTCCAGACTTTCTCTGCTTCTCCCCACACAGCAGGGGCAGGTGGACTGCTGGCCCCTGCCCTGCCCGCCCATTGACTGCGAGTTCACCGTGGTGCCCGAGGGCGAGTGCTGTCCCCGCTGTGTCACTGACCCCTGCCAGGCCGACACCATCCGCAACGACATCACCAAGACGTGCACAGACGAGCACAATATCTCACGCTTCAGCGGGTCCTCCTGGATTAAACACGGGACAGAGTGCACCCTGTGCCAGTGCAAGGTGGGTAGGAACCGTTTTCAGAGGAAAACAAAGCATTCACTTTCTTTGTCCAGTCTTTGTGTGGATATTTATGGACCAGTTTTACACACAAACCAGAGAAAAGATTTCCACAGACTTATAAAGGGCAGTGTAAACAGGCAACAAATGACAAAGTGCTTCAGTACAATGACTTACCTCTAAGCTGTTCAGTAAACCAAGACAAACACTGTGATGACTCTGAAGGACAAACTCTGACATCCATATAATTTGTTGGTAGATCCCACAACTATCTCTGAGATGAGTCAAACTGGCACCCAAAAATGATTTATTCCATGTCAAATGCAAATCAGACTTTAGATGAATATTTTACAGAATAAAAGAAATGTGAATTGCATCGACAAAAAACATAATTACTTAATATTTTTGTTGAACAACAGCAATCCCTCCCAAACTCTCTTTTTATTACACTTTTGGGGCAAAACGTTTCAACATGGCATTACATCTTACGTGCAAAATGACTGCAGTTCCATTAAAGGTAGGGTAAGTGATTTCTAAATAGCACATCTGTAGCTACTCTAGCTGTCAGTATTTTTACTCATACAGCTGCAACTAACTGTTGCAAGGCAAACTGTTATACGTGGTACTGGCCATGTCGAAGGGATTTCTGGAATAATCGTCACAATTTCACAGAGGACCAGTGGATTCAAAACTTTTGTTGAGTTAGGAGTCAGTGGCGGCTGCTGATTTTTAAAACAGGGGAAGCCTATTTTACGCGTTCAGGGTTGGACTGGCTCGTGCCATCCCAAAGCTGAAGATAGCAAAGTTAAAAAGAATTAGTAATAGCATAACTGTGTTATGTTTAGTAGGGTTAATTCACAGAATCAAGGATTCCAAATTTTTACATTCTTATTTTTTCTTATCTTTTTACATAATTTATTTTATTTATTTTATATTTTATTCAGTGTGTGGGGTGGCTTAATTATTCTAGCACCACACTACAAACAACAACAAACAAATGAACAACGACTGGATTGACAAAATTTAAGGAATGAAATTGCAAAACGACGAGGATATATTTATTATTTACAGTGTAATATTTACAGAAGTGTATGTGTGACGAAACGATGGGAAATGAATGAAACTCCGACAGCACTTTCATAAACAACCACTCTGTCACGTATCCGCTTTGGGACTGAAAAGCCAGCGTGCTTCTCCCCGCATAAAAATATCAGTGTCTATCAGTGTTTGATAGACATGAGGGACCTCCAATCATCACGAAACAGCCCGGAGTCTTTGACACGCCCACCACTCATTTACCCCCAGGGAAGCCGAACAGCCTCGGAAGTGAGGAGTTTTGTCAATTTAACCAATGATCACCTAGAATTTTAGAAAAAACTTGATGCTTAGACCCGGCCCTGGAAGCCAGCGCTTCCAGCCCATAGAAGCCTTTGGAAGCTCGGCTTCGGCAGGAGGCTTCATAGTGTGATTTTTGCAACGAACCGCAGCGATTTCACGAGAAATCTCTTGACTAAGCTACGGGATGACATATGGTAGTCATGAAAGTAAATGCAATATTGGGCATATGTTGTGTTTTGTCAATTACTGTTTTACCGTCAATTTAACTTTAAAGATGTAGCAGAGAATTTCAGAGGCAGTTTGGCTTCCCTGCTGTTTGTGACAAATCGCCACTGATATTTACGTATACCAAATCATGTCAAGTTAAATAATTAGGATAAATTTCTAAAGAAGATAAAAAAGCAAATCAACCTTTAAAAAGAAACCCATTAGGCTCAGATACTTCCCCAAACCCAGAACACCAACATTCAACCACAGAAAAAAACATGAACGTGATTCCCGCACCTGTCAACAGAAATAAAAAGAGCGAGCTCCGTGTGGGGGTGCAGTTCAACATCAGACACTCAAAGGAAGCAAAAGGCCTTAAGCTAAAATTCCCACGAACCACTTCGTAAGGCTGACGCTACATGCTAATGCTAATTTAAACGAGCGACGGTTAACAGCAGCAGAAACAAAATAGGTGACAGAAAACAACCATCTCCACCCACCCCTGATTCATAAACCAACCCGAAACCTAATTTTATTCATACATATTACCGGTGAACTTTCCCTCATCTTACCTCCTTAGCAGGAAAGTTAATGACTGAAGCACGCATGCGCCGCTCTATAGGATGCTCTGTCACGCACACACTCACACATGCACACCAACAGGCCCAATAAAGAACAACAAAATTAGGGTGTTTTGGTGAAATGAATATAACGGTTTTTCTTTTTTTTTTTCTTTTTTTTTTAGCGGTCTGCTACACCTGACATTAAAAGAACAGTATAAAAGGTAGTTTAATAGCTAAAGCTTGACTGGTAGACTGATCAACATGTCAAACAGGAATGACTCATTCCAACACTTAACCAGTATATTATTTTCCACAGCTGCTTTCCCCTCAATCATTGTGCCAGAAACTACATTATAACATATTTGAATTACATTCTTTAAGTTGTCATTCTACCTTTTTTTTTTTTTTTTTCTTTACTGAAGCTGTAATTCTGTCAGGACCTTGTAGATTTATGCATGAGGAGCACAAAAGGTCATCTGGCAAAATCCTTTTAACCTTAACTCATTCTGATCATATAGCCAGCTGTCTACAAGGTGGGTCACCATGGTGATGGAGCAGCCATTAGCTTGAACAGACTGACCTTACCAAAGGAAATCTGTCACAAACTAAGTTCTCTCAAGTATCCAGCCTCCAAAAATGCATGATCAATCGAGCTGACTCAAGTGTTTTTAGAAGTGAGAGTTGCAGTCAAGAGTGTCAGTGCGTGATTAGACCTCCATCTATCATTGTGATGGGACTAAGTATTGGCTCCTTGTGACAGACTCTGAGGAATAAGACTTGACTTCAAGACAGACTTCACAGACTTACTAGATCAGCAGTCTGGAGCTTTCACAAGAAAGGACAAGCTTTTTCCCTTATCCTTTCAACAACCTTTTAATTCATAGTCCAGAGCTTTTTTTTTTTTTTAAGACTCTTGCTGCATTTTTTTCTTCCTATGCCTTGAATTCTCAATGCCATACACTCCTGCTTGACATTACTGACTAGATTTTAAGTGCATGATTTATAATATGACCAATGAAAATGAACATAGAGTGATTTGGAACGCACCCATCCATTCATCCATCCTTCATATATGTATATATGTTACCCAATCATATCCAGAGTTATGGGGGTCTGCCAGAGCTTATCTCAGCTGTCAAAGCAGGACCTGTCCAGTTGGAGGAAGCTCCTCAGCTTGACAGCCCATCACAGATTATTGGTACCCTTTTGGTGAATTTTTATTAGAAAACAAACAAAACAAACTCATGCATATTGTCAGAAAAGAGAGAAAAGTAAACATGTCGCTTTCCCTTTCTTAAAGATTTGAATCAAGGCAACTGGACTTCTTTTTCTCCAACAAGAAGGCTTTGTTAGCTCAGACTGACTGGTGGGGAGTTTTGAGTGTGTAAGCTGTAAAGTCACATCTGAATCAGCAACCCTCCCATCATTCCTGAAGGTCACTAGAGTCTTCTGTCTTCTGAATCGAGGTGTGAATGGTTGTGAAACTGCATGAGCAGGAGAATCAAGGCTGCTTTTAATACATTTACTTTGGCTTTTTTTTCTTTTACTCCTCGGACTTCTCTGTCCAAACTGTGTACAACGTGTACATTATTGTCCTCAAATGAATGTCCCTTTTGTCTGAGGGTGGTGTCAAGTTTGAACAGACTGGGGTGTTGTGTTTGGAGAAGATCCCTCTGGGTTTCTCAGACAGCTATGCAATGTATGGAATGTTTTCCACCTCTTTTTCTTTTCTTGTCTGTTGCTTCTATAGTATTTCCTACAGGCTTCTGGGCTGACTTGACAAAGGTCCAGTTTTAATATCTGCAGTTCTGAAGTTCTGTATTGATATTATGGTGCTCCTTTTCTTTCTGTCTTACTAGTGTAGAGTTCTGATGATGGACAGAATCTGTTCCAGTGGGTTGTGTGAATCAAAAACTAGATATTTAGGTGACACCTCAGTGTTCAGACTTCTGGCCTCCCTGATGTGCAGCATGTTGGTCTTTGCATCCTCTGTGAACTTTATGCAGCTGTCCACTCAGTTGGTGTGCTCAGTCAGCGAAGGCCTCTACTTCTTCTCTGCTCCTCGCCAAACAGTTTGAATTGATAAAGTCACTCTTCCATATCGAAACTTCCCACAAGTGGCAGAACATTCAACAGAGCAACAACCAACAGTCATGGGAGTGAGACCAAAGTAAGTCCATTACATTAAATTGGTCTTGACAGGGATTTTTTTTTTTCAATCTACAAATTAATATGCAGAGCACAGGCATTAATATCTGGCTAGAAACTTGAAGAAAATCTATAAAGTAAGGCCTGGAGTCATAGAAAAGCATAGATGCCTCATCCGACCTTCAAAAGAAGGTTAGGACTGAGAAAACCAACGTAGAAGGTGGAAATATGACAAGTTGATCACCTCCAACTGGACCGTTAGATGTCATAAACCCACTTTTAATTACAACAGATTGTAAATATATATATATTTTCTGACTGTAAGCAGTGAATACACAGATAGCTATGAATATTATTTTAAAAGGAGTACTAATTGCCTTTTGCTTTTGTATGCAGTTACATTTTTCAGTTATCCCCAACTCAACACGGCTTTTTTGAAGAGGCAGATAATGCAAATTCCTCTCTAATAACTTGAAACCTACTGTTACAGTTAAAAGGTACTCAAGCTACTCCTTTCATATTGGCAGCTAATGTCTATTTTCCTTTAATTTGTAGTAATTTGGAAGGAATCGACTTAGTGTCTGGAGCGACAAGAGCATGTTTTACTGATATGGATTGTTGTACAGCAACTTTAATTGATGCTGAGAGTTGCAGCAGAAAACTCGATGGGAGAGCAATGAAACAAATTAATGCATAAAAGACACTTTTTTTTTTAGGTTGCAGAAGACACTGATTTCAGAGGCACAAATCAAGTCCAGCGCAAGTTTCTTCCTTGTGGAAATCAGTCTGCGCTGTCTAACATCCTAGATGGGCACGTGCTTGTCAAAAATCACTAACCGAATGGTGATTTCATTTGAATAATAGGCAAGGAAAAAGATCCGAATACTGCACTCTTAACCTTAATATATTTCATTTTTTGTCTGATTAAATTACATGTTTCACTGAATCTTAATTGCTTTTTTGTGAACCTGCATATGTGATCTGATTTGCAATTTTCAGTGGGAATGGTATTGTATTACTTTGAATATCAAGGAAAGCCAGACAGGGCAGCAGGCTTTCCACAATTTTAACAACATCAAATACAGTTTAAATGACTCAAGAGCTATTATTGTCAAAAACGGCAATACCCACTTTCGTAATGATGATGCCAACTGGTTTAAGTAAAGAAAAAGAAGCCATTTTTTTCCCCTCTCTGATAGATTCTACAAAACCCTGTCCACACGGCGCACACGGAGAAAATCTTGCACATGCCTTAAATCCCAGGTGAAGGTCTAATGAACCCAGTGAACATCTACTCAGAGACTGGTGCTTAAAATGCATAATCACCTCCAATTAATCGAACAAAGTGATTAATCACGTTTAGCTCCTTTTCTGTTTGCATGCAACCTGTCATAATCAATTATTTGTGGGATAAATCGTGGCTCTTGAGGTAGGGGGAGCAGGAGTGAAGCAGGGCGCCTGATGAAGACTGATGACAGCCCTAAACATGGGACATGACAGTAGGAACATGGTGGAGATTGAATCCGTAACCCTCTGTGCACATCATAAATTATCTCACTCAGGATAAAATGATTGATTTGCATCGCTCTTCACCGCACCTGGAATTGCTGTCCTTCACAGGAACAACCCAGGTGGATAAACACTACATCCACTGTTATGAGCTAATACTGAGAGAGAAAACACTAGAAGATGTGTTATTTAAGGTCGGTCTCCAGAAAGCTTTTTCCCTCTTTCTTTTTCTTTCTTGTGTAAACACATCTACACACAGGTAGCAGTCTGTCACAGAAATATCCTGCGCAAGTATAGAAGCTGACAGATACATTTACTTTCAAACTAACAACCAGCAGAAAGTTTGATTCACAACCCCTGACACAAAATGTTGCTGTGGATATGAGGTAAGTTTATCGTATTTAAAGGTGAAGTCTGTACCGCTCACGTTGTGTCACTCCGTCCAGAAGTGAGAAGTAACTGAAGTGACAGCGGGACTACAGGAAACATGGCAGAGGCGTGGTGCGAAAGGCACCAGTCAAGCTTGGCCTGAGTTGTTTTCTTGTCTGAGACTGATTTATTCAAAATTTGGAAGATGTGCCCTCTAGCGAAGTGTCACACCTGTAATTTCTTTTCTTTTTCTTTTTTTTTTTGTTCTTTTCTTGGCTTGACATGCAAGTCAATTACCTTTTTCCCCAGAAGTGAGGGGGAGACTCGTATCATTCAGGCTGCTCCGTTTTTAAACTGTGGAGAAACTGCAACTGCTTGAATTACATTGAGATATCACTAAAACCTAGAACTCTGATTATAAGACCAGCTCTTATTTAAACATTCCAAAGTTGAGATTGTGTGCCATTTTTATGTTCTGAATATTTTAGACTGCCATTTCCATAGCTCCATAATGTCAAGACTGATAGAACTGAATTCAAGGCCAGAACTTTGCTTTTCATGAAAATCACTGTGAGTGATAGCTGTGCATTTCAGCACATTTACATGAAGAAAGTCGAGTCAGCAGTTGTTTCCCTGGATTCTATACATATATATTCAAATGTATGTATGACTTCTGTTTGCCATTCTTTCCATTAGTACTTTATCAGAGTTATAATAACTTACTGCAAATGTCAATTTGGCATTTTCTTATTACTGCACTTACACAGCGCAAATGGTAATTGGAGAAGACGTACTTGTACTTTTTCTGCAAAGCTATCAGGAAATATTATGAATTTGTCTTCAAGATGGATACTTCTTATTTATTTATATCCTTTATTTAACCAGGTTAGTCCCACTCAGATGAAGTATGTCTTTTACACAGAGACCTGGGCTACACACACTCCTGTGGGCAATTTAGAGGCAGCATTTTACCCAAACATGCATGTTTTTTGGACTGTGAGAGGAAAACCCAAGGAAGAACGGGAAGAGCATGCAGAAAAGCCCCTGCTGGGATTTGAACCAGAAACCTTCATGCTGTGAAGCAACCCATGCTGCTCACATGGATGGCTACTTATTAAAGACCATCATGGGTGATCATCATGATTGAACTCTTTGTCTAAGTTGTCAGTCTTGAGTATCAGTGTAGCTGCTGTATGTACACCAGCAGGGGCTGAAGACAAAGATGGAGCTAATGGATCTTCATAATCACAAATTACTGAGGTAAAATTATTAAGTAACATAAATGTAAACCTTGTCTTATATCGGCAGCAACATCTGAGGGCAGGTTGTGTCACAGCAGCACACTGTTTCATTTCAAAGACTGTTTTCCAAACGGTTTAATGGGATGTATGGACAATAAAGGGAGCATTTTCAGATTTGGGAAGTTCCAACCAAGTTATAACAACTTTTTTGTTCAATATAGGTATAACAAATATATGTATAGATAGATACTGTATATATTATATGGCAGATTTCTTAATTTAATCGACTAATGTTCACAGGAACAAATTATTTGTCTCTGAGGGAGAGGATGAGAAGATCTAGATGAGTCCAGACACAAGGCCCGTGTCAGAACAGTCACCTAACAGGTCAATACTCCAGGCACCACAACACAGCCACAAATGTCCTTTGGGATCAGAACCTGCATCTCCCTCGTACTCTTCAAAAAAGCCCTCACAGCCCTCTGGGCCATGTGACACACAGCCACACACACACACATCTATGTAGATACACACACTTACACTACATGTTCACGGATACAAAATCACTACACTACTGAGGATCGTTGGGGCAGAAAAATCTTGGGGGTTGATAGGTAGTTATGGCAGCTGACAGAGTGTGCTGCACACTCAGACAAATGGAGTCTGGCAGCTTCCCCTCAGAAAGACTTGGGGCTGTTTTTATTTTTTACCTTCTTTTTCTCCCTCTCTCTCGCTCTTTTTTGTCATTACTGCCTGCCCGACTGCTTCTTCTTTTTACCAAACAGCCATTGTTTACCTCTGTTCTGTTCAGTCTCACCTCAGATGACAAACCATCCGTAGAGAACCACTTCCTCTTCATTCTTTCCATTGTTTCTCCCTTTCTATCATCCCCTGTGTTTAGTTCTTTCTATTACGTTATTCCACAAGTTTTTTTTGTTTTTTTTCTTTTTTCTTTTCGAACAATTGTGATGAATGAGCTTTAAAGTGACATGGTGTCAGGCTTCCACTGATAGATTCTCAGTTTGGCAAAGCTCACGACCAACACCAATATGACAGTGTAACCCAGTCTGTGACACCTTCAGCTGATCCTAGCATGTGTTTACATCATGGTAAAAACAAGAAGAGAACTACCAGGAATATCGTAACAAAATTGGATGAATTATGTGAGTGATTGATGGCATTTAGAAGCAGATTAAAGCCTGCACTGATATTGTGACTGTTTAAATTCAATGTCACCTTATGCGTCAGACGTTTACTGCACATACACCAGACTCTGCCCACATGTGATTTAGTCTGACTTCATTCATGAGTCATATTAAGATGCTACTTGGCCATCCTGTGCTCAAACTGCATTGATTTTTCTGGTGCAGAAATGAGATTGCCCGGCGCATAACTGCGCCTCACAATCTTTGCATTGTCTTAAACGAGTGGACTGTCACATTATATGCAGTTTTCTGTCATGTTTCAAAACATGGGGAAATTACATCATACAGGGTAGGAAAGGGTCAGCCAACACACACCTGACTGCAAGCCCCACCCCCCACCCTGTCATATGTTTTAGTCATTATTGCTACAATTCAATTTAGCTCTCCAGTCACACTTATGTACTTTATACTGAGTGAAAGCCCAACTGATTTTCAGACAAACTCTGATATATGAATGCACAATAGTGGTTCACTTTCAAGGATCACAGTGTGGTGTGGGATTTTGTTTTTCATCTGCTCTTCATTTATTTCTTTGATTCTATTACGTTTTGCATCACAAGCAAGGTCAGAACATCATGAGCGCTTGCATATGAGGAAATAAGTGCGTTTCAAAGTGAGTAGGCTTTCTGTTTAAAAAAAAGAAAAAAAAAAGAAAAGCTGTTTCCCATAGCCTGCACACATTTAAAAAAGAGAAATGGAAACTAAAAACAGATGGATACGAAAACTAGTTTAATAATGTTCTGACTTTGTCTTTGATTACATTTCATATCTTATTGAAAAATGTGTGGACAGCTTATGCTGGCACAGATTATATGTGCTGATTTCTTCTTTGCAGTCTTCTACAATAGCAGACTTATTTGCTGATATAATACATCCTCACAAAATATTAATGTGTAAATTGGCATAACCAAACGCACTTTATTTGTGGAGTGTATGTTACAATACAAATTGTCTCTAGACTTTTCTCAGACCCAAAAGCCAAAAAGAGGCTAGAAAAAATTAGCTGCCCAGGCATCTAGACATACCACTAGCAAATTTGAATTTGCCCAACTGACCCACCTGTTGAAGCTCATTAATTATGGCCAATTGGGATCCAATCAGATCAGTCTATCCTTGTAGAGCATCTCTAAGAGGGCTTAACGTGATGACAACAGAGCTGAGACTTTGTAGTCTGGATGGTGAACAGCTGTTGTATGAATCAGCTTTGGCATCATCAGTTAAAGACTTGAACTTCCATGACAACCTCAAAGTGACTGAGGTGGATGAGGCTCATCTCATTTACAAATGGCAGGAGACATCTGGTGAACTTGCTCGAACAATAAAGGAAACTATTCAGGGGGTAGTCTGGACATGATCATGTGTATCTGTCTAAAACGAATGGTTATATCTTTCGACGATATTGGTTGACTGTTTGAGCACACCAGTTATTCTCAAATCCCGCTTGCAAAAATGGCAGCAATTGTTGGATTGTATTTTCATTATATTGATGTCTCCACAACACTCGACTAGTTTGCCTCACTCTGAATACGTTACCTTGGTCGTTGCTCTGATTGGTTGTAGTGCTGCGTGTGGAGGCAGTTTGAGAAGCAACAGTTGATCCTGCCTTCTGGGTGAGGAGGTCCTATGGTTCGTTTTCAGATCCTACATCTGTCTAGACGTGGGTCTGATCTATCAGATCTGTCCTCAGTAGGAGGGAAGAAATCCTGAGCAGGACCTGACTCATAAGGTAGGACTCTCCTGCCAAAGACCAACTGGGTAAAGGAAGAAAAGAGGAGGTATTAATAACTTTGTAGTCATATTCTGCTATCTGGAGACTGATAGTATTAAATAACAGAAAAAAGTTATTTGATATATCATTAGTTAATGCCCTACAAAGATGTCTGTATAGACAGATGTAGGCAGCAGATGCTGAGATGGTCAGAGGCTGGAACTCCAGGTTAGCATGTCACTATGGCAGCAGAAAGTCCTGCAAAAATATACGGGGCAGGGTGGGAAACACAAAAACTATAAATACAATGGTGTTGTGGCTTGGTGCACTCATTTTCTCTATCATGACCCCGGAATGTATTTCAATATTTTTTAAACTACAAAAAATACCAAGCAATTTGTGCCTGGAACACATATCACAAACACACGTATCATAAATATTGTCTATCCCCAAAATGGAGCAACGTTTGCATTAACTTGGGGGACTGTTACATCAGCAAGTCATTTGGTGTGGATCAAAGGAAAACAAATTTTCTTGCATTTTAGTTGTACACTGGTCGCCATTTATAGAACAAATCACAAGGGGGTATTCACAAGGAGAGTAGAAGGTAACTAAAAAAAAAAAAAAAAAAGCTCCTTCAACTGTACTTATGCATTGTCAAGGCACTATAAAGAAACGTGGTTGGAGGGGAACTCTTGTTCAGACTGCAGACCAGATGCATTTTTAGCCTCTGTTGTCAGAGACTGCTCTCTGCAGCAGCATAAGCATTAGCAAGCATTTTAATCTTGCTGATCATAGACAAATTGTGTATAAATTAAGACAGTTTCTGTGACTATTCTTCCTAGAAGTGGGCGTCCAGTCAAGGTGAACAGCAAATCCTCAATGAGATGAAAAATAACCCACAAGCAACAAACACTAAACAACTGAAGACATCGCTTTAACTTTAAAACAGCAACCTAAACCCATAGAGATGGTGTGGAATAACCTCAAGAGAGCTGTTCACACCTGACACACCAGAAGCAGTTCTGTGATAAGGAATGGACACAATTTTGTTGTGCAGATCTGATCGAGAGCTACTGAAAGCGCTTGCTTGAAGTCACTGCTGCCAAAACAAGTTTGACTCGAAGGGTTCATTCATTTATTTCCGTCCAGTACTGGAAATGTTTAAGGGATGTATTCCATAAAAGTTAAGAAATTCATTGCTGCATTTGTCATCAGCTTAATCACATAATGTTTTCCTATTGTGACTTATACTGGGTTCACGCTGCACAATGTTTACAGTCTTATAAGATTAATTCAAGTCACATTGCAGAACATGTAATTAGTAAGCAATTAAATTACAGCATGTGACAATGTGTGATTGAACATACGTTAAATTGAGGCAATGACAGAGTTAAATCTGAGCGCTGAGGCTTTAAACGCAGCGTCATTGCGTCATTAGCAGATATTTGTTAATGTGCTAATGCATAACTCAAAAGTTCTACGTTGTTTATAGTGGTGTTTGTGAAAAGGAAATAAATAAAATCAAGAAAAATAAGTGTCTTCTTCTTTTTTTAAGTTGCACCTTTTCTTCCCGTTTCTCCGTTGTGTTTGGCACTGTTGTTGCTAGGCTAGCATTCTGTGTAGACCAATGACTGTATATAACTATGGACAAATCCTGCCCATTTGTTTCTACGGAGCTTCGGAATCCCAGTTTTCTTTGAACTGTGCAGTGCCATATTGCAAGGAGAAGCTGTCCAAGCTGTCAAAGCCAACGGTAGAGCCAATGGCTAGCTGTCTTTCAAGCATGCCAAATTAATCTGCGTATCTGATTGGTCAGCTTCATTGCTTCTTAAAGATTTATCTGATGTGGTACAAAAATTTGACCCCCGTACAGTTGTTATGGATGTAAAATCTAACGATAGTGACCAAAACCGATTTTTGTACCAGGCTATGTTTAATTCTGCTGCACAATTGGCCATTTTAACATTGGAATCATGGGGATTTACTCTGTTATGGAGGCAAAATTAATGTAGAAAACCAGTTAAACCAAAGGGTTCCCATTTTTTTTCTTCCCATTGTATATAAATATATTTTGTACAGGTTTTCAACAGGTCACAAAGAGAAGTGCTCTTCAAATCACATTCTTATCACAAACAAGCCCCATCAGAATGGCTGACAGCTCCCACACAAGCCACAATTTGTGGGTAACCTCACCACAGTTTTTCTCTAGCTGATCAGACTCACAGATCTGACTTGGCTTCATGTGATTGTTAAGGTCTTATTAGCTTCTAAATCCCACATTAGCAACAGCATCATTCCCTTTACTCTGGCTGGAATAGCATGAATTCAGAGTGGCTTTTTATAGGAACAGTAAGAAAAAGAGAAAAGCATCAAACAGCTCCATGAAGCCTGATTCAAAAGAAAGAAAAGATGGATGATCAAAAAATGGTAACATGGTTTGAAGATAGACTGCAGGAGATTTGCAGATATTCTCTTGTCCACAACACCTAATTGAAGGAACACAAGGACCACACGCTTATTAAATGTGTTTGCATCACAAGCTTCAATACTGCTGGCAGGAAGTGTAGTACGAATAGAATGGCATGGCACTGAAAATTCACAGATTTAGATCCAGCAAACATTAATGTGGCTTAAATTTGAAAATAAATTGAAATTCTTTTTCATATATAGTCCTTGGGACTGCCACACACAGCCATTATTTTGTTGAGACAAAAGACACAAATCCCCCAGCTAAAGCAACCAAAGTTAGATTTTGAGTTTTACCTTGTTTTGACAGTCTCCCATCTTGGTATCTTTTGACCACAAACCTAAGACCTAACATGAGGAACTCAGAGTCACCACTTCTCCAGAACAAAAGAAGCTATTTGAAATGGTTTCCACATCTTGAGAGAACGCCTGCCAGACAACGTCCAGGGCAGGTGTCGCATGATGAGTTAGCATCGGGACTCACTGGAGAGGGCTTAAAGATCTCAGCTGGTTTTGGGATGCCTAAGGATGGTAGAGCTGAAGGAGGTGGCTGGGGAGAGCGAGGTATGACGACCTTTGCTCCCACAACGTAGTCGCAGATGAGAAACAGATAATGGATGGCTTTAACTTCCCGTTAATAACCTGCTAACATACTTAACAAGTATGTGAGTTTCACAGATATTCAAAACAGCCCTTCATGTAATGTATAATATGTAATGTGTATGCACGTCAATCACTGACTGACTAATGAAAATAAACATACATACTGCATAAAGTCAAATCCCACTTGGGTGGAACCTAGTTGCGCATTTTCCACTGGGCAGAAAACCTTTTATACAGATACATCAACGTCTTCTATCCTCAGAGAATATCCAATAGCATTATGTATAAAACAAAACCAAAACAAACAAACAAAAAACAACAGCAAAGAAATTAAACAGCTCAACTCCACCAGGATCAAGTCTATTTTTTCTCCATCATGCGTCCATATATCGTATGTTTTGTAGTTCTGTAAGGTATACCTTCCTGATGAAAATGTCAATTGCAAGAAGAGCTGCCTGAAAGGTTCATGATTCCCAGGCTAGTTTACAGCATCTTTTATGTACTTAAATCTGTTTGAGGGTAAAAGTCTCAGATGGATCTCTGGTCTATCCACTTATTGCAATTTTTATCTTTTGATACTTTACGGAAAATGCTTTTATAATTATGGTTCAGGACTAAATGCAGTACCTGGTTAGAGATGTGGGTTGTTTTTTTTCTTGCTTTGCTTTTTCTTTCTTTCATTCTTTCTTTCTTTCTTTCTGTCTGTCTTTCTTTCTTTCTTTCTTTTTTTTTCAGCCTTGATCTTGACAGTGTTACCAGGAACAAGAATATTACCAGAGAGTTTTTGAGATAACAGACATCTCTTTTTTGTTGACGGTTATTTTTACGTTGAAGCTGGAATCATGTTCACAAAACTGCAACTGATATTATAAATATATGGTATAATACCTGTGTGAGGGAAGCTGAACACCACATGTCAGTACTGCAGTACATAGAAGCCCCTGTGTCAAAATCAGTAAAGGCTTTCAATTTGCTATAATAGTCTTCTGACTCAGTTGCACAGGCTGCAAACTGTGCAGTTACATTTAAATACAACCAAATAGTAGCAAATGCTAACTCATGTTTCCCAGAAAAAACCTGGAAGATTTTGTTGTCTGTCTGTATTTTACTGTATTTTATTTATTTTTAATGACCAACTGCTGGTGTGATGCTGATAGTCTCTTATTCTGATGATGATTTATTAATTAATCTGTCTATATATTTCTGTTTCATTTGTTTCATTTATTTATTTTACTGCCTGCAGGATTAGATAAATTCAACTTTCCACTTTTCAATAATCTCTTCCTGCAGTTCAGTTCTATAGAAAAAGAAAAAAAAAGTGCAGATTTTGAGATGAGGGACATGGCCTTCAATAGTGATTACAGGCAGAGTCATTAATGTCACTTTATATGCACATATTTAAAAACGGGATAAATCAATCACATTAGGTGACGGATTACTATGGAAACCTTTTTAATCCACTGTAAATCTGCAGTTTTGCAGTAGGTGTCAGATATGAAGACAAAGGCCATTTCATTACTAAGATAAATTGAGTTTTAAAACCAGCAATACACACATGCAAACAAATAGCTCCCATCCATCACATCATGCTTGTCCTCATGAGGTAGTTGCACTTACTAAAAGTTCTTGCATGCTAATTCATAGGGACTGATTGCATATTATAGATTGGTTAATGGATTTTGAAATAAAATAAGCAATGACACAAGAAGTAAACATACACTGTATACACATAACCTTTTTTTCCCCTCACTGTTTCACATTAAATTAGAGTGAAGGCACACATCAAACACACTGCTTTCTTTTGTGACATCACAGGGGGAGGGTAAAAAAACAGCTAAGATATCAGGAAGAGAATTATGGACCTCCACAGGTCTGTCCAGATGTCTGAAGGTGCCATGTCTGTCTGTTCAAACAATATTACGCAAGTGTAAACACCATAGAAATGACCAGCCATCATTGTGCTCAGGAAGGAGACAGTTCTGAGTCCCAGAAATGAATGTGCTTTAGTGTGAAATGCTTGTATAAACTCCAGAACAAAAGCAAAACACTTTATAAAGATGAATCTGGTAAAAGAGTGTCATTATCCACAGCCAGAAAGAGGACATTACTCTAAAAGAAAATAAGAAAGCAGATTACAGTTTGTAAATCCAGGCAGGAAAAAATATATTAATTGTTGGAGACGTGTCATGTTTTTTGATGAAACTTTAACTGTTAAACTATAATGACCATCATTACGTTTGGAGGAAAAAGGTGGGAACTTGCAGGTCTGAGAACACCATCCCAACTGTGAAGTATGGGGTTTGGCAGCAATGTATTGTGGGGGTGTTTTAATGGAGGTGCACTTCACAAAATAGATGAGGAAAGAATATTATGTAGAAATATTGAAGTAACATCTTAAGACATCAGACAGGAAGTTAAAGCTTGGACACAAAATGATCTTACAAATAGACAATAACACCAAACAAACCACCAATTTATTTTACAAAGTGTTTGAAGAACAGAAAAAGTCAATGTTTTGAAGTGGCTATCACAAAGCTCTGATCTCAATCCTGTCTAACATTTGTGGGCAGAGATGAAAAGACGTGTGTGAGCAAGACGACCTACAAACCTGACTCAGTTCCACCAGTTCTGTCACGATGACCAAATGGACCAAAAATCCAGTAAACTATTGTGAGATGCTTCTAGAAGGAAACTCAAAACATTTAATCCAAGTCATACATAATGCAATGCTACCGAATAAGAAATGTAAGTAGATTTCTGACTTTGATGAAAGTGATGAATTATCTCTCATTATTCTGGCATTTAGGAAATAGAAGTTGTTTTTTTTATCAACCATAACCTTAAACAGGAAAAGTTTAGTCTGATTTTAAAGGGACCTAATATGCAAAAATCACTTTTAGTGTTCTTTTCTATTTCCATTTGGGTCTCTCCTGCTCCTATAAACACTCCAAGTGTGAAAAAAAAAATCCATCCATTTTCTTTGAATCAGTTTTGGTGTCAGGAATCAAGAGTCATTTGGATATCTCCCCTGTTGTGAGATCAGTGCAGTGAAAACCCGCCCTGGCACCACCCCTCACCGATAAACCCCTCCCAGAGCCCCCACCCACTAGATTAGTAGAAGATCCGCCATTTTTGGTTTGCTGGTGTTACGAGCATAGCTATGGCTACAGGAAAAGGTGTTGTGTTGTTGGCTGTGAAGAACAGCACGTGTCCTTACACCTTCTCCAGCCAAAGAGAACTGAATAACCGTGGCTCCATTTCATTTTCGATGACCATGTTCCAGCAACAATCTTGTTGTGTGTACGAACCACTTCAAGGCAGGCTGCTTGGAGAAGCTCAGACAGTACACAGCAGGACTAGCTAGCAGACTTCTTCTGAAGGAGGGATCTATGCCGACTGTCCATGGTAAATCAGCAGATGAGAGAGATTGTAAGTACTTTCAAATAGTGAGTTTTTTGCGTTTCTATCGTAGTTAAGCATAAACTAGCTTGTACATGTTTTGCCATTTAGCTCAAGCTAAACTTAGCAGCTAGCCCTACATCTGCTTTGAGTGGTTTTCTCGATTCCAAATCACAAATGCAGTACACTGATCACGCCAGCATGATTAGATCACATCATTTTTATAACGTCACTGCACTGAAAGACTCCATTACCCAGAGTTCTCTGGTCATGGAATAGGCCTAGGTGGGGCGTGGCCAGCAACAGCCTATTTCAGTGTCAGAGCCCTTAAATGGCAAATTCTGAATGGGACTGAAACTAGCAAGAATAGAGCTCTTTGTGAGAGTAAGAACTTCAAGAACATTTTTGGTATACCTCATAGACCTATTCTAACTTATTGAAAAATGGGTATGATAGGTCCCTTTTAAGATCAGGAAGTGAGGAAAAAAAAGGTTTGTGTCTTTCTATACAGTTTTTAGTTTCTGGTTTCAACTGTATATTCAAACTGTTTACTGGAGGAACTTCTTCCAGCTGTTCTTCTTATCTGCCTGTGGTACAAGCTCTGTTTGTGCTTCTCCTTCCAAGATTGTTCCTCTTCTTTCTCCATTTGTCTATCATTGGTTTTCTTCCGCCTGAAGCATTCATTTAGCAGTTCATCACAGAGGGACATATTTTTGGTGTCCTGCTGGATCTTTGACAGTCTCTGTTCCCTGGCCTGGATCCACCTTCCCTCTCAATGCACCATGTCAGTATGCTGGACTTGGCAAAATCCTCCATGTATTACTGTGAGGAGAAGCTATTATACCAGCAGACTGTCAGCAGATGTGTGAGCAGCAGCAGGAGAGATGTGTTGATAACTTGGACTTGATTCTTAAGAGCACGCTAGCTCTTCAAGATGTGCCTCTTACTACTTCTTTCTTCATAGTTGCTGCTTCTGTCTGTGTGATCCTTAATAATGTGTTGTTGACCTGAAGATCTGTTATTTTGCTTTTGTGTAGCGTATATTCAACAAGATATACACTTCCACAAATGTAGCATCATGTGCTATTAAAGTACTATGAGCACAATTCTTGCACAGATGAAAGTCTTATCTATGTGAGGCTTTCTGAAGACTAAAAAAATAGCCATGAGCAGTTTATGGCATTTCAACTTCAGCTAATGACTGAACAGCTCTCAGCTGGCAGATGACATGATGCTGGACATTATCACATTCACTTTTCGCTGACAGCAAAAACAACTAATAATCATGTGTGATTTTTTTTTCTCCCCCTTTGGGAGGATGTGCCATTTTTTATTGCTCTTGCAACAGCTATATTTTTTCTGACTTTAAGAGTGGCTCTAAGATGACACTGATTCTCTAAGAATATACCCTGCAACTCCCTTTTATTAACAGATAAACCTTGAAATGACAAGGAGACTGCCTCCAGATCAAATGTGAGCTGCCAAATATTTGGCTCATTTTTTTTCATATCTTCACCGGGCAAATCATTTTCCAACCAACTCATGGTAACACTGGGCTAAAGCTGTCTCTTATCTACCCAGCTAGCCAATTGCAAATTCAAGCAAAAACCGCATGCCGACATTGGAAATATATCCAAACTGAGGCCTTTTTTTATCCAAGAGATACCTGGAGAAAAGAGTTTCTTCCACCTTTACGACTCCTTCAAAATGCTCCAGCAACACTTGAAGGAGAAATAATCTCTGCTGCTACCTGTGAGTTTCAAAATTGATTTTCTTAAGATTTTACTTTCATGGCTCAGCTGGTTATGTCCTGTGGCTAAATCACAGTCATTGAAGTTCTGTGTAAGCCTGAGCCCAGTTTGACATCTTGAAGCTTGGTCCTTTTGATTGCTCCAGGCCTTTATAGAAAACAATACATTCTGGATTTAGTATAAAATGTGGAGAAAAAGAGAGAGAAAAGAAAAAACTAAATAGTATTGTGTTGGCAGTTGACTGTGGAGAGGCTGTACAACCATGCAACATGCAGTACATTCTCATGTATTTTTGTCATGTGATCATAGTAGGTCTTATTATTGGGGACACTAAAAATTATTACTTTTTTGATGGTGCCATTATATAGCAAGTTTATTTGTGAAAGCAATTTCAGCAACAAGGTAACTTAAATGATTTACATCATTAGAGATATACCAACAATCATACAGTAAATGCAAAGAAAATAGAATAAAAACCATAGTAAACAACACAGTCAAAGTTAGGACAGTGTTAGAATGCAATAGTGAAATTAAAATCCAGTCCAGAGCAATAGAGCATGGAAAAGAAGAGAAGAAGAGCACACAAGCAGGGTGAGTGATGTGTGATAAGAGTATCAGCTAGAATAAAAGGAAAGGTGCAGGAGACGGTGGCGAGGCCAGCGGTGGTGCATGGTTAGAGACTCTGGCACTGAGGGACAGACAGGAGAGGCAAGACTGAGATGGTTTGGACATGCACAGAGGAGGGATGGTAAATATATCTTTGGAAGAATGATGAGGTTGGACGTTCCAAGCAGCAGGTCTTTAGGAAGACCAAAAAGGAGATTTACGCATGCAGTGAAAGACCACATGAAGTTAGCTGGTGTGAGAGAAGAGGATGCAGAGGATGGGGTTCGATGATTTGTTATGGCAACTCCATTACTTTTGGCTAAAGGGAACAGCCAAAAGGAGGAGAAGAAGAAGAATTTGAAAGATCTGCAGGCTTCAGCATTGCTGTAGTTTTCTAGGAGTTTGTTCCAGATGTTTGGAGCATAAAAGCTGAATGCTGCTTCTCCAAGTTTAGTTCTGATTCTGAGGACACACGGTAGACCTGGACCAGAATCAAATCAAATCAAAACTTTATATACACAGCACTTTTTATACAATTAAAAAATACAGAACAAAGGAACGAAGAAAAAGAGATTCAGAGCAGAGTTGCTCCTGCCCTGGACTTCATTTCCACCAGTCTTCATCTATTAAACAGCTTCACATTTATCTTCAGAATTCTTTGATACTGACATACCGTACTACCACTCTGACAACAGAATTTAGATCAGCCCTGACCTGACCTGAGCTCGTGCACGTTCTGTCCAAACCTGACCCGGCTGAAACATAAACTGTAATTATGAGCCTGAGCAAGTCCACCGTTAAAATGTATCACTAAGCCCCACCCCGCTTGGTTACTGTTGCTAGGTCCGACAGCCAACAGGACCTGTATGGCGATCTCACTGTCTCTCACTGCAATCCCAGGAATAAATACTGGCCGATTCTTGGAGGAATTAGATGAATATTTCAGATAGGAGCAGACAGAAGGACTTGCAGTACACATTTGAAGGATCTATTCAGAATGATAAAATATAGATAAAAGGAGAAGCTAAAGCTTACAGATCGCAGAGCAAGAGTGAACCACATCATCACCTGCAGCATCACCTGGTGATTGAGACAGACGACTACAAAATAAAGGAGCAACTCTGTTCCTGTAAAGCTGGGTAGGTGTCTATGCACTATTCCAATTATTAGTAGGCCTGTATAGTGACATTCAGGAGCAGGTTACCTCGGATCAATAGCGGCTCAGTGGGGGAGCTCACGTGTGACTGTTATAACATTCTTTTCTTGTGTAACTTTCTTTACCGTCACATTTTGATTTGTTACTATACTATGTTATGATCATTACACCCAACGAAAGTGGTGGGAAATCACGGCCCGACCCGGGCCGAGTTCAGGTCGGGGACTCGACAAACTCTAGACTGCAATGATCCCAGGACATGCAGCTGCAAAACATACCCAGACAATCATCCCTTCACCACGATATTTGACAGCTGAGTTCAAGTTATTGTGCTGAAATGTTGAGTTTGGTTTTAACCAAACATCAAGTGTCCTTACAGACCGACATCACCACTTTGGTGTCGTTTGTGCAAAGAACATCGTTCCAGTATTCCAGTAAGTATTGTGGTTTGTTCAGATGCTACTTTGCAAACTTACATCATGCTTCCATGCTCTTTTCAAAGCGAAGCGGTATTTTTCCAGGAACACTTCCACACAGACTATACTGTACTTTTTTTTCCAGTATTTTCTTAAATGTGCCATCATGAATTTAACATTCAGTTCCTCTGACAATTCCTTGGGGTGAGATTATGTCCACTCATGGGAAGACTGGCATCTGAAATCATTTTGGAAGCATTCATTTACGTTTAATCTTAAATTTAAAAAGCATTTTGGGCTTCCCTCTCAGTGGTGTTTGCCTTCTTTTTTGTTCATGGAGTCCTTCCTTTAAATGTGTCTTTCCTTCAAAAGAAACCCAAATCAATCAGTGTTTCATGCATTAAGATGAGGATTCATTGGTTAATTCAAATCATGAGAACAATGGAAATTAAACACAAATGAAGAGCAAATTTCATTTAATTAATTGGGCTGCCTGTATGTTTTTAAACTGATTACACAAAATTATTTAATTCATTTCTGTACTTTAAATGTAGAGCTACCAGTAATTCCAACCCGGGCTGCATTTGATGCATTTAATTATCTTAATAAAGTTTCACACTCGTTTACCAAATTTCTTTTAAATCCATTGGCTGTGTGGAAACGTGGCCATGATAATCTGTGCACGACACACGTCGTAATATCATTGTTAGTTCACAGTGGGGAGTGTGTTGTAGCGGCACATAATCCAAGATGAATTAAGCACTGTGTTATCCTGAGATAATACTCTTAGATGTGAATTATCTGCTTATCAGTTAATCCCATCTCACTTATTCCCTGAGGGCTACAGTGAGCTAATGAGATTTCAGCATGTTTTGACACTTCTCATCAGCGAACGTGCAAACGCATTGTCATATTGAGCACATGAACACACGCATGCAAGCGAACACACTTGTTCTGTCATCTCATTGCACAGCTCCTTGGAGCCAAGTGAATTCCCGGGTGGCTCTCCTGCCCCCCCCCCACAGGGGAGCGGGGCAGCGAGCTTTTATCAGCCGCTGTAGCCGGTGACAATTAATGACAGTGATTTGATGTGTCCTAGCTCTTGGGTGGGGATGGGTGGGGCGGGGGGAGGGTTAGAGGTGAGCATTGCCCAGATCTATAGAATGAGAGGAGGTGATGGTGGTGTGGAAGGGGAGGGGCAAGGGAGTGCTTGTCTGCTGGCTGAGAAACTGTGGAACAGCGCCAAGTTGTCCATTAGAGAGCCCTGCAAGGTCACTCCTGTATGCAGTCCTCGTGCCAAGCGAGCCAGGCTCTTCAGTGTGTGTCCTTTGGGGAGGATGGAGGGAGCAACAGATAGAAAGAGAGAGACACAGAGGGGGGTGTTGAGGTGGGGGTCTGAAAGAAGCATGGGCCACAGTCCAACCCATCTGGGATACGCTCTGCAGACAGCCGGTGCCAGAGGTCACTGACAAAGCCGACCCCATCTTTGTAGGATGCCTGAAGCTTCCCGGTGAGAAAATGAGTTTTAGGAGGGAATAAAAAAAAATGAAAAAAACTGCCAGCAGACTATTCTAGATCCTTAATCAGAGCAAAGGTCCACATGAAAACAAGGGTGTCGACTCACCGAAATACTAATGTTCCCCCTCCTTACAAGAGTTTCTCTGGAGTCTTGCCAAGGGGGTGCTGAGAGAGGATGAGGTGTGTGGCATAAAGAAACAGACTTTGCCCTTGAAAGACAATAAAACCAAAATGCTTTGCTTTGAGCACTTTTTCTGCGGTGAGAGAATATAAACTGTTGAGGATATGAGATAGTAAAAATAATTATGACGCCTCCTTTCAAATTAAGGAGGAACTGAGGGCCACTTCACAATAAATGTTGCCTCTCTTTACCATCTTTAAGTAGCCCTTTATTTTTCATTTATGGTGTAGATTGTCTTACGCAGAGGCCTGCAGCACACTGCAGTACAAGTCTGTTTAGAGAAAAGCAGAGCTCATTAAGAGTGTATGCATTTATGTGTGTCTGTGTGCCTAAATGACAATATCTGCTGCCTGTGTAACTTTATGCACAAGGGTTTTTCAGTCTATTATTCAGCCGTGCTGCTCTTCCCTTCAGCAATACTAGCTTTAGAGCTTTAAATTGTAATGTGATAGGGCTCACCTGAAAAGCTACCACAATGAATTATTAAGCTCTCCACTATGGATGAGTGAGTCTCATTATAGGTCCCCTCAGTACTGCAGGAAGATAAGCATGGATGATTATTCCTGGGTTCCCTTTTGCCTGCTTTCTGGAGTGCCTGGAAAAATGCAGAATGGGGCAATACAGTAGGAGCGAGATAAGATTCGGAATGTGTTTTCAGATGTTCTTTCACGCTCTGGGAACTGGATGCAGAAGAAAAAAGTATAGAGGCATGATTCAACATCTCCTTCCTTCGCTCTCTCTTCATCCCCGACAGTACAGGCTGTATAGTGATAACTTTTCAAAGTGAACAAAGGCATCAAAAGGATGTAGGAGACCCGGGGATTATTTAAATACTAGGTGCATTAGAGGGCCCGGTGTGCTTTCCATCCCTTAAGTCAACAAAACCTGCTCCACTTTTCTCACTTTGACTGGGGAGTATGTATACACTGACAAAAGAAAGGCAAGACGAGGATAAAGAAGACGCTTCTGGAACCTGGCTTAAAAGTAGTATGTTGTGTTCTGCTGGTGAGGAACGGTGAGATGGTAACTCTACGTCAGTGTCAAGATATGATATGCAATGATAACAGGGATCATGTGCATGCGCACACTTAAAAAAGAGGATATTGCACTTTCTAACTAAAAGAACACATCCTAAAATAAACAACTAACCAAATAACTAAGTGAATATAAACACACACACACAAACCAAAACTCACCTTTATTTCCTGAGATGGTATAAGCCTTAGATACTTCTTTTTTTTTTTGTTTAAAAAAAACGAAACAAAAAAACCCTGCTGTTTTCACATTTCTAAAACAGCTGTGACAGTGAAGATTTCACCGCTTGTAACTGGCATTTCTTCTCACAACACTCGTACTACTAGAAGACAGCATCAATGCCATTTTCATTGTCTTGTTGAAAAATGCATGGATGTCCCTGGAAAAGATCTTGAAGGTCTTGAAGGCATCACAGGTTGTTTCAAACTCTAACTGTACTTTGTACTTTCTTCTGCCGCCATCACAGAAGTGTAAATGATCTTTAGTCAGGGCAGCTATACAACCCATACCATCACAGAGACTTCAACTTCTTGCTGATAACAACCTGGAGGTTCTTTTTGTGTTGCGTCTGGAGCACACAATCCACATCTTCCAAAAATAATCTATAATATTGATTAATCTGAACTCAAAGATGTTGGGGACACCTCTGGCTGGACAAGGTTAATAAACTGGCGCAGCAAAACTTTGTCAGTGTTGTGACATGAACAGAGAAAGATTTTCAGCGTAATCCCTTGGTAATCCCATGCTTGTGTGGTTATACCAGCCATTGATGAATGACAGATCTTGATGACATACTCACCATTTACAACGCATGCGCGAACGCATCATGGCTGACACACGTATCCTACGTTCATTTAACACGTCTGTTGTGCACGTCCTCCAAAAAGTATGCAATGTGTACGCGATGTGCAATATCCACCTGAACACTAGAGGCGCTAGAGCAGGTCAGAGCAACAGCTGGCCAAAGGTGAACTGTCACAAAGCTCTTCTGCAGTTGCACTAGCTGTGTGTGGTGTTGGTTGTGTTGAACTAGTACGTACGAAAAATAAATATGTTGGTGTTTCTTGTCAATTTCACACATCGGTAAAACGGTACAAACAAACATTGATTTTACGGTCTGACTTCTCCAATGAAGCTGGAGTTTTGTTTGCTTTTTCTGGCAGTGACCACAACAAAAACAAAAGAATAACTTCTTCTGTCTTGCTCCTTATTTACAGTTGTATTTTTGACTATTTCTGCCCCTTAGTGGAGACCTCCGGTACTACATGTACTGCTGGAATAGCATGGAATTAAAAACATTTGGAACACAGTGACTTTTGTATGCAAAGAGAGATGAACGCTTACTCAAACTGCAAGTTTATCCCAGGCCTAAGAAGTCTGAGATCACAGCTTTGCAGTTTAGGCTTTTAGGCCTTTCCTGCGCTGAAATTCTTCCAGATCTCCAGAATATTTTAACGATATTTTTGCACTGCCTAAAGAGAAATATGCAAGTCTTTTTCCACCTTTTTTCAAAGAACATGACCATTAAATAGGTCAGTGGTTTTGCACGAAGTGGAGATCCTCTGATCATTTTTGCTCTTCGAAGAATCAAGGATACTTCTTTCTTTCAGAGCAAATCGTCATCATAGTCACCTTTTGAGTCTGTTTGAAGTGAGTTTATTTATTTATTTTTTACCTTTTTGAAAAAAGAGTTGGATACCTCATCACTAACTAGATCACCTCCATTTAACTATTGTAAGAATATGCTGGATGTCTGAAATACAAGAATTAATGTTTGTACAAAAAAGATGAAATGAACCTGAAAACACAACTGAAATAAAAAAGAGAGAAATATAAAATAAAATCAACTGAAATGAACCACAAACAAAAAGTTTCATATGTTTATATTTATGTATATATCTGTATATGTGTGTGTGTGTGTGGGGGGGATTCTCTGTATAATTGCAAACAAAAAAAATGACTTTTTTAATTTAAAAAAAATAT
>JBAMYA010000018.1:20370661-20388822 GCA_037176975.1 Arrhamphus sclerolepis | reverse complement strand
ATAGATAGATAGATAGATAGATAGATAGATAGATAGATAGATAGATAGATAGATAGATAGATATAGATATACATATAAATGTATGTATGTATTTCATTTGGTTGAACTCATTGACTGGACTTGTTCTCAACATGTGTGCTCTCTGTGAAATGCTCTGAGATTATGTTTGTTATGAATTGTTACTATATTCAAGTGAAATGTACTGAGTTGAATTGAAAAGCTCAGTTACGTCAATTCTCTTGGTTCTGACTTCACATTGTTGCAGCTTGCAGGTCAATAGGGATTGATCTTGACTGTATAATCTACACATTATTGAAATGGCGATATCCACACAGGGACACGGCGGATTCATAGGATTTCAGTGTGTGGGCTGCAACACCTGGCAGATGGCCAGCATTTGGAAACCACAGACAGATCCCACACATATACCGCACAGGTCAAAACAGACATTTGACTCTTCTCTCCTCAGGCTTCTCCTTTGAAACATTCCTCACCAAAGCAAAGTGAACTTGCCTCAGGTCATATTTACACACATGCACACAAAGATGCTTGGATGCATGGTTCATTCTGTAGGAGTAAAGACTAGACTTTGCTCTAAATGTATTTTTTTCTGTAAAAGATCACTACAGAACACGATGATTTCATTATATACTTGAGCATTATGTTCTGTAAATATTGCATGCTAACATGTATTTTGCACAATGAGGAACACTTGTCTGTCCACAGAGGAGCACTCGCAGTACAGACAAGCAAACAACATTTCAGGAAGAGATTTTGCAGTGCAGTATGTCTGTATATATGTATCTATTCCTCCTGAGTGGCTGCAAATTTAAATATGTGCTTTAATTAGTCAACTCAGCAGCTCTGTAATTTTGTTGTTTAATTCAAAACAGGCTTCAGTAACTCAGGAGACAGATGAGATTGGAACTGAGGAGGGGAGCTGTACCAAGCAGAACTGTGGTGTTTAATGCTGCTGTTCCTGATGATTGCCAAAATAAGCCACATTACATCTTTATCACAAATGCACACTGATCAGTGTGTGGGCACTCCCTAGAGAAATGGTTCCACACTCCAATATATAGCTCTGTCTTCAATTTTTGCCGTGAAATGGCTATGATAGTTGCTGCATGGACATTATGCATCGTCAGCCTAACATCTCATTTGGACAACCACACAAGATGTTATGCTGAATCATTTGGTACAACAACAAAAATACATATCAGCAACTGCCAAGTCACATTTTTTCTTAATTTATCTGAGTAAATCTTCGGCATGTAATCTTTAAATAGAGGGTATTAGGATAAAGAGGCTCCTACTTGTAATGACCTGTGTTGCTATAAGAAATAAGCATTGTTGTTATTGGTAAATTACAAGCTGATTATCATTGAGTCTGCTTGTTAACAGTTCTACTCTCCGCTTCTCCCGCTAGACAGCTGTGGTTATTACTGCAAAGAGCTGGGTATACCTGTGTTTGCAGATCAGTGCAGTTTTAGGACATCACTCTCAGAACTAGACATTCACACTGCTGTGCAAACACACACATTTTTTTATTTTTACCATACTATTTGAGGGTGAAAAAAATTCTTCTTCTTCTTCTTCTTCTTCTTTTTCTTTTTCTTTTTCTTTTTCTTTTTCTTTTTCTTTTTCTTTTTTTTCTTCTTCTTCTTATTATTATCATTATCATTATTATTATTATTATTACCTATAGGCTGGGAGTCACTGGTGCAACAAGTGACTTCCTTAAATAATGAAGAAACCAGGATCCATAAAAACTGAATAAGTAAGTCATGCAATATGGTCACAACTCTGGCTCATGTAAAATATCCGTCTGAGACATACAATGGGATTGTTGAACCACCTCTTGCCGTATTGCAGGGATTTCCCTGTCGTCTGGAAAACGTGCAACAGTCAACTGCCATAATGTATTAACCAAAGGGAAAAAATATTCTGTTAAAGTTTTTTTCATTGTAGATTAGAGCATGTTTAGAGTGGTTTTGGATCTTGTGACATTATTTCATAGTTTTCAAATCTACCATAGCACATTAAGTAGGTGCTGCTCAGGTGCATTGCGTCATTCTGAAGGACCTTTGAAAAGAAAAAAAAGGTGGATTAGCAGAGTGCTAATAGGTACAGGGAAAAAAGATCTTTTGACTGTCATTTTCTGATGTGTTACCGTTATTTTAAGTTGTGGATTGTTGTGAAAACCAAGAAAAGCTTGGATGTGTATTAATGACAGTACTTGGATTCAGCAACAGGAAATAAAAAGGCGAAACTACAACCTGACTCTCCGGTGGTTTGTGAGTAGTTTGAGGAACACAAAACAGAAATATACGAGTCAAGCCAGCTGTACCAGCCTACTGCTAATATATCGAGTGGATTTGGAATAAAGTTTGATGTTTGCCACTGCAGTCCCTCCTCCCTGCCAAGCCTCAGATGTATATTTTCCATCAACATGTCACCAGATTATACTGCATTTGGAATCTCTATTATCAATATTCATAAATATCTATCTGTTATCTGACAACATGCAAATGCATGTTGCTTGGATGACATCTTTCCCTTGTGGGAGGTTCAGAATGACTCTTACCATATGTCTCTTTATCAAAAAAGTCATTCATTCAAGGGGCAAGAAGTGCTTTCAGTTATTTGAATCTCAATTAATGTTAATGCTTTGCTGGGAACAGCTGGTCGTCAGTGCTTTGGTGCTGTTTTTTGTGCATCTCTATGTCTGTGAGTGTTTTGCTGAATTGTTCAAGTATGGTACACAACTGAAAAAACTGCAAAGAGATGCTCTTTCAGCTGTAAAGCACATGAACAAATTTTAAAAAAGAGAGAACTTAAGCTCTACCTTAAATTCAGGATTTTAGGACATGTATATCTCAGGTTTGACTGTAATATATCTTATTTCATAATTATTTTCTGCCTTTTTGCCCTCTTTTCTGTGGCACTGCCTTCTGTAACAGCTGAGTTTCAGAATCAGCAGTTATTAGAGTAGATGTCCATACGCGCGCGCGGACACACACACACACACATCCTGGACATTTGGCAATTTTCCATACAGTCTAATTGTATGGCATCTGACAAGGTCTCAAACCATTGAGTTTTAATGATGATGAAATGATGTTTGCCCCAGCAAGTCTGAGTAGGGCTGTATTCCTTCACAGTTCAGTTCACAGGGCTGATTGAGCAGACTTACACAGATGGTTAATTCAGGATATGGACCGTGGCTGTTTGTTATAAAGAGTTATTTAAATTTCAGCCATATCTTCAGGGCAGGTTGCGGGTGGTGGTTCCTTACCTTAAGCATGTAATTAAAAATGCATTATAATATATTGAATGTTAATAACTTTTTTACTAGTTATAGAAAGGAAAAAAAAAATCATTATAATAATTATAATAATAATGAATTAATTAGATTACTACAAGACCAAAAAGGTTTTCTATAAAAGCAGCTAGGTAAGCGGAAACATTGGAACTTTGTATTTTCACAAGGTGCACCTGAGTTTAATGTTTTTTTTGATAAAATCCAAATATAATTTCAGTCGATGATGTTACAGGTAGAATCCAAAATGATGCAGTGAGAAGAAAAAGTATGCAAACCCTTTGAATTCACTGGCTTCCTGCAGTTATTTGCTGTAACAAGTGATCTGATCCTCTTCTAAAGCCATACGCACCTAAGCTACGCATCCCTTTATTTCTGGCATTTATACTTCTGCGTTACTGTTTGCATCATTCTGTAATTAATTGGGTGGGTTCTTTTTCTGCTGCTCGCATTGCTGAGTTTCCTTTTGTTTACTTTCTATATGTAGCTGAAAGTATATTTTACTTAAGTTAGCGCTTATAAATGTTGAGCCTCAATAGTTTTTACAGACATTGCAGCAAACTATCATTCTAGCCAACTATTACGTGTCTATCATAAATAGATGGCTACACATCAAATTGCCTCTAGGAGATAATGAGGATTGAAGACTAATAGACTAAGGCCCGCTTTAGACAGAAACGATCTGACCCAAAAACGCAAAAGTGGCGTTTTGTTCTCACGTTTAATTCCGCGTTTAGACGGACACGCAAAAGTGTGTGAAATTCCCTATTTATCAGTGCAGTATGCACGCCAGGGGGCTAGGTGGCAGCACCACCAAGACCAAGCGCCTGCGAAGAAGCTTTCTACTTCTCTTCTTCCTGTTCACTCCGAGCGCAAAATACAATAATGAAGAGAAACAACACGACGAAACAACGCGTGAAAACTTACAATTTTGTCTGAACAGACGAGGAGGTAGACAGGGCTGCCAACTACGACAGAATCAGCGTGAGACACACGCATTTGACTGCGTTCAGGTCTTACGCCCTGTGTGTGTCTCGCGCTCATTGCAGCTGTTGCTGAACATTACGTTAGACAACATAAGCAAGAAAACATGGACTGGGAGTCCAGCCAGTCTAAATATATGGGCATATGGGCTCATTTCTCCAGCAGTATCCAGCTGAAACGTAAATTCTATGTGATGAGAAAACGCAGCTTTGCGTTGTCAGCCGTTTAGACGGTGATGCGAGAGTGGAGCGTTTTCAAGATTTCCACTCTGGAAGGTGGTTTCACTTTATTGCGTTTTCAACCCCCCAAAACGCCGTTGCCGTCTAAACGATATAGACATCTGATAAAGTATTTTGCGTTTTTAACCGCCGAGCGTTATCGTGTAAACGGCACCTTAAACAGCAGGTGTTGTGGATGGCCACTAATACCAACACCATAGTTTTCAATAAGGAAAAATAAGTGAAAAGGAATAAGGCTCCTTTCTGGTTCAGGAACCACTGAGGGGGCGTTTACAAAGTAAACCATCTTTCTCTCACCAAAAATGTTTTTGTTTGTTTGTTTGTTTTTTGTTTCCTGGAAAGCCTCCCATGTAGATTAACTTTGTTCAAAGTTCAGAAAGTTATCAAAAACTTACAAGTGCGTAGGATTAAAATCCTTTCTCCATCAGTCCGTTCCCAGCTGAATCTACGGGGTACATTGGCAGTCCTTTAAATTCCATGCCACCATGATGAAATTGATTATTTTGAACAGTTTGGGGGTATTTTTTAAATCACTTTTCAGATTTGTTGGCACCCACAACCTTTTACTTACTTTCTTTCTTTTGATTTTAGCATATTCATTATTCTTCTCAACATTTTCAAAACATGCTTTGCAGATTCAGTTAGTACCTGAAGTTTAAGAGCACAGGTTGAAGCAAACTCTTCATACATTTTCATATGTTCACCTATTTTATTGATTCATTTAAAGCTGAGGTCAAGTTTAGAGGTTCCTGCGAGGTCTTTTCTTCTTTTTCTTTTTTTCATTTTTACTATCTGTCCTGTCTTTTGCTCACTTGTGTTTACGTCTTTCTATGAATATATAATACCCAGTTACTTTCTTCTTGGTCAGATCCTCATCTTCCCACTTGTGTGTTTCTAAGTCTTAGCCACAATACCAAACATTTTAAGCTACACCATTTTAGTTTTGTCCTGTCAGTCAGTTATTGCAGTAGAGTTTTGCGTTTTTTACATATCCATTTCCCTGGTATTCCTGTGTTTGTTGCCTCTTCATCACCAATTCACACACTATTTGTAGAGCCCTCTCGAAAACTTTTTTTTTCGTTATATTTTATGTTTTTTTTAAGTTCATGACTCATGTTCTACTTCTAAGATTGATTATAAATGGACAGAATGTTTGAATACTTCACCCCTGTTTGCCTTGAAAAAAAAATCAATAATCTTCTGATTTTTAGGTCCATGTCAGGCTGTGACTCTGCTGGGGCATTTGGAGAGAATAGGCAATCAATACTTGTATGGTTTTAGCTAAGTCAGGAGCTGATTATACACCATACAACGTGGTAAAAAGACCATGCACAAGAAAATGATGAGGACAATAGAGGATGGGGGTAGGGGTGGTTAGAGGAAATGCATAAAGGACTTTAACGACTCATTTGTCTGGCTCCTTAATGAGAGGAAGCGGAACAAAGACCCTGGCTAATATTCCGAGGGGCCTAATTAAAATTAGGTGTGATCCGATGGAGAAAGAAGCCACAGAGGTGATTTTAGTCACAGCCCAAAAGAGACCAGCTAATTAGGGAGAGTGATGGCCTTTACTTGGAAACCACTGGAGAGTTGCAGGGCACACACATTGTCCACATCCCTCTGGCCTGGCATGGGGCGTGTTGCCATATTCTCTGGTACAGACAACACTATGTAGGACGAAACAGGAACATCAAGCAAGAACAGGGTTGGTAAAATCAGGGAATGAGTGAAGACTGTAACTGGACAACACTGGCCTCCTCTCCTGCCATTTGTCATCGTCACAAAAGAAAAAAAAAAGACCTGCTCTACTCCGTGTCTGTGTACATGATACATGGAAGCAAACTTGCACTGCACCAGAAAGGATTCAAGAGTTTATCCCAGCATGCATTGTATTCCAAAAAATAGCACTCATATCTGAAATGCATTTGTTCCATCTTTGCCAAAGTCTAGCGTTATATAGTTCAGTGCTCGATCAGGGTTGTCTCCAGGCTCTATGAGCAATGTCACTCTCACTGATGAAGAGACATCAATAGCTATATGTCACTGTGAGCATTATGTATATGAGCCATCAGGTATCTTTGATTTTTCCCAACAGCTTGTGCATGTTCATCTTACCTTTGACATTAAGGGAATGCCATCTTGTTGTTCTTTATGACACTGTGATAGTACTTGCCCTAATCTTAATTGATGGTGCTGTGGCTCATCTGCTAAAAGCAGCCTATATTCATCTGCTCACACTATATGTGCCCACTAATAGAAATTGCTTTCCACTGCCCTGTCCTTGGGAAGCTGCCAGGAAGACTGTAAGAATGCAGAGAGTCATCCTAATGACTCAACGCCTTAGCACACTGAATCATTCTGATAAAAAGACCAGAACGGTGCAGGCACACATTTATAAGAGGTTAATATACATACACACATATACACACATACACATATAAATAAATATATATGCAGATATGTGTATATGTATTATTTGAAAGTCAAAAATAAGAAACTGTGATCATGAAGATGAGAGAAAGCCCACTCAAAGCAGATCTCTGCTCGCAAAGACACTTTGACCTAATATGAACAATTAGTTTTCACAGCACAGGCATGAAATTGTCAATTGAAGCGGCTGAAATGATCTCCGTTTGAATTTTTTGTTGAATGTTTGTGTTGGAGAGTTGAATCATGACAGACCAAAGAGCTACCTTCTTAGGGTCACTTTTTTTTTTTTTGATAAAACACATTTGTCAAGCATTGTTAGATAATGAAAACTTGGAAATATGCCGTCATTTTTATGTCACTTTGAAGCATGCCAACTAAAGATACAGACTGCATTTATATTTTATTAAAGCTGTGATTGGATTATATGCTAAAGAAAGATCAAATGATTCATGACAAATAGATGATGAATGGCAACCTGCCAAGTAGAAGCACACATTTAAAAAAAAAAAAAAGAAAACAGGTTGAGACCTGAAAACATCTAATGGTCTGACTTACGCAAACATAATACATGATTTAAATACGTAGTGATTCCAGAACAACATATTGGAGACTGAGATAAAATAACTGACAGATCTTTTAACAGAGTGACTAACAGGAAAACAATTATATCCATTCACTGTATTACACTATTAAGGCGCTGCTTACATTAGTAAAGTCTTTTGGCACAGTGGTACAATAATCAGTCGCAGCCCTGATTAGCACCAAAACACAACGCTGTAATTTTCTCTCCACAAGTCAAAATGTTCATGTTAGAATTCTTGATAAATTACAGACTATGAAGGTCTTCATTTTTTTACTGGCAAGTAAACCTAGCCATGCAATAACACCTGGGAGGGCAAGAAAACATCCTGAGGTTGTACACGAAGTGCAGAGGGAGGGAGGCAGAGGACTAGTGAGCGTCAGAGCCACTACCCAGGAGGAAGCAGCAGGCCTCCTGGAATACATCAAGAAGATGGCCCCTACTGATGACCTAGTACCTGAATGCCTCAGGCAACTGAAACGCAGCATGGAGGAGGAAGTAGAGGTGCTATCATGGAAGGAAGCCCCTGCATGGCATGTACCACCGCTAAATTGAAGAAGTGGCTGACATCAAACAAACATACCAAAGGCTGGAAAAGGCTGGACTGAAAGACAGCACAGAGGCTATGATCATGGCTGTACAAGAACAGGACCTAAACACTAGATCAATAGAGGCCTGGGTCTACCACACCAGACAGGACCCCAGAAGAAAGCTGTGCAAAGACGCCCCTGACAAAGTCCAGCACATCACAGCAGGGTGGAAGGCTGGCAGACAAAGCATACATGGAACACCATGACCAGGCAGATGAATTTGTACACAGAAACATCTGCACCAGTATGGACTGGAGGTCCCACGATCAAGACTGAAGACACCCCCAAAGGTGAGAATGAACGGGTCAAGATCCTGTGGGACTTCCAGATCCAGACTGATAAACTGGTGACGGCTAGCCAGCCCAACATAGTGGTGGGTAAACATCAGAGGACCGCCGTGGTGATCGAGGAGGCCATCCCAAGAGATAGAAACATCAGAGGGAAGGAACACCAGAAACTCCAGAAATAAGGCTGAAGGTGGAGCTAGAGAAGATGTGGGGTGTGAAGACAACCGTGATTGTGGTACTAGGGGCTGTAACCCCCAAGCTAAGTGGATTGTTCCAGCAGATACCAGGAACAACATGTGAGATCTCCAGTAGAGCTGGGAACAGCTAAGATCCTGCAGAACCCACTAAGTTATGGAGCCTAAACAAAACTATTTACATTGCACTTTAAGAAGTTACAACATAAACTTTTTAATTAATATTTACAAACAGCCATTATGGATTTAACTCTGATCAAAGAATCCTCTGGAGCACATTTTATCAGACAACAGCTGTAACGTCAGTGACAGGTTTGTTTCCACCGCCATGTGCTGTTTTGGTTTTGCGATTTAATATTTAGGAGAGACAAATAAAGAAAATGATCCCACAGCAGCAGAAACAGGAGGTGGAGGATCACCCTCATCTCTGTTCACAGATAACATGGTTTCAGCGACACAATGGTGTGGTCAGCTCAGCACGGAAATCCCAGGTCTGAATCCCAGCTGGGGCCTTTCATTGTGGAGTTTGTATCTTTTCCCTTATTTCTGAGTACTCCGGCATCCCCCTCTACAGTCAAACATTACACATGTTAGTTTAATCGATTATTCTAAAATTGACTGAGTTGTTGTGTGGAGAATTCAGTGTTTCTTGTTTTGTTTTGGCTCTGTGATGAGCTGCCAACCTGTACCCTGCTTAGCTCCAACCTCCCTGCAAATCTAAACAGGGTGAAGCTAGTAGAGCATGGGTAGATGGTTTGGTTTTATGTTGGTTTTCTTGTTTTTTTGTTTTCCCTTGCATCGTTTAAATGCATCTTAAATGTACTGCAGCTACTTTTGTTCTTCAAAGAACTAAAAGAAAGAGGCACGTCATTTAGAGGAGCAGGGTGGAACCACAGTCAGTGGCTGACATCACACAGTTGTCTCTAAATGGATCTTTAAGACTTGTGAAAAACATGCGTATGTCTTTTACATAATGTTAAATTTGATCCTACATCTAATGCAACAGTACAAAACCTTTGCCTGACAACATTTATGTAACCTGTAAAATGCCACCTCACATGCTCTGGGCTCCAGTCTTTGTTTAAAGACTCATAGTACTGCGCTACACTCTAAAGCCACTCAAGTGGGACCTGATGTGCCCAGTGGCTGGGATCTGACAGGCGGCTTGTACCACAGCAGGTTTACAAAGACCTCCAATGAGAAATTGATCTGACAGCCATTCAAGGGTAAATCATTTCCACAAGTTAATTACTTTGGAAGAAGAGGAGAAAAAGAAAAAAGAAAAAAAAGGAAGCAGGACAGAAAGTCTCAGGCATCTGTGGTAGAGCCAGATCTGAACTAAACTAACATATCTACCTACCACCTGATGATTTAGAGAACATTTGCTGATGTTCATGGAAAAATCAATCATTTCTATTGCTTCGTTCAAACATTTTGAATGGGAAAACTCCAGGACTGCACATTATATCCGTATGATGCAGCTTTAACACTCAGAAATCCAATTTGTTTCATCGATTCTGTCTTTTATTGACACAGTGCTTTGGATGGATAGCAAAGAAAAACAAAATAAATATGCTGATATTCTCCATGCCTTGCGACATATTTTCCTTATAGTCAACTAATTTTCACATCGCTTCCAATTAGATTTCTTTGTATTTTAAGAAAACCATGGGTGAACTCCAATTTCCTCTAATTGACTTGAATCTGCTCAGATTAGCCAATTTGTGTCATGTATGAGAATAATGCTGTAAGAAGGGGTGAATTTTTATGGATAAGTAGTCAATAACATCAGCATGGCACTGCCATAGTGCTCCTTGGCTGAGATCCAACCTGTTAAAACCATTACAACAGTACTGGTAAGAGGCCTGTTGGCTTTGCAAATTGAGCCACTGTAGGCTCGCTGGGATCTGATTGGATTTCCTCCAGTCCTGCGGATGGGAACATGTGTTTCTGCGATCCCCAGAGCAGCTGTCAGTTTTCTGACGGCAGTGTTCCTCTCCACCGGGGAGGGAAAGAACAGAGAGAGGGAGACAGAGACGGAGCGAAGCACCCGTGGCTATTTACAAAACATTCATTGTTTTATCTGCACAACGCAGTCAGAGGCCCTCCCCGTCCTCAGCACCTCTCATTAATCAGTGACAAAGCCTTATTTAAGTGCTTGTTGTCCTGACCTATTCTTGACTGACGTTGGCATTTAAGAAATACCAGCGAAGAGCGCCATGCTATCTGTAGGCTTGGAGAGGAGGGAGGGTCTGCGTGCACCATTTCAGTTGGAAGCTGAACCATTAATATGTTTCTACTGGGATGAAGTTGTCAGAGTGGCGACAGCCCCCTCCTCAGACTCATCAGTCAGCTGGGGAAGGGTGTTCACTCAGGGTTGATGAGCTCGATGGGTGATCACCTTTGGTAATGAGAGCGATGGAGAGACAGCAAGAAAGAGCAACGAAAGAAGGTGATAGTGTGTGTCAGGTGCTGAGATGGATAAAAGATGGATAGATGAGTTTAAAAGAAAGTGAATGAGAGATTTGGTGAGCAAGAATTTCTGTTCACACGAAGATGTAAGAAGGGAAACAGCGAGGACGAGAAGCTGTAGACAGGACAACACCTCATACGATGGGAAAGATGACAGCTCTAATTATTTTGGTGATTATCTCAATATTCCATCGACTGGCAAAAGAGCAGAGAAGAGGAGGCTCACGAGCTGACAAAGGTCAACCTCTCACAAGTTCCCCCGCTGATCTGTACAGCTGCACATCAGTCAGCTAGGCCTCATCATTAACACATTCTCTGTCAGGACTTTATCACAGGTTGAGTTCGGTGGAGCTCCAGGCGAACAGAAGCACTCCATAACTCTGTTGCTTTATAACTGTGACTGGATGATTGACAGCGATATAAATTATGAGGTGACACAAGAGGTGGATGTGGAGAAGAGAGCAGATGATGTTGTGATGGAAGGCAATGTGGAATATGCAGTTTCAGAAATCATAGATGCAACAAAAGGAAGAGCAGAGAAACAATTTTTGTTACACCTCCCACACCATGGTGGGGTAGGCGACAAAATAAAGACGACTGAGAAGACAATGAAGCCGTCCACTAATCTGACCACTGATAACTGGACGGAAATAAGGACTACTCACCAAGTCAATGCATAAGTTTGAGCTTCAGCTGGTCACCAGCACACTGAGCATGCTTTAGAGAGCAGTTAAATTAAACACGTTCAAGTTACCTCTAATAGCTAGTAATGTGCATGAGATTATGGGAACACTTTATAATAAAGAAACAAGTCCTGTTTCAAATCACAAGTGTTTATAGTCTCTCATCTGTTTTTGTAATTGAGGTGATTTCTATCACACAGTTCTGCTGTTTTTCTGTGGCCAACAGATTTAGTGTAATTAGAGATTTGATTTTACCATGAGTGAATGAGAGAGAATGTACAGTTATATGCTATTATGATGGATCAAATGTCAACAATGTACACAACAGATAACATATTTGGGTCCCAGTCATCTATTGCTGTCCAGGTATTGCAAGTAAACACCATTTCCTATCAGTAAATTCAGTCATTAAAATGTTACTTTAATATTTTGTTCACAGAGAAAACAAAAAAGCATGCCTAATTTCCAAAGAAAAAGAAACAGAGAATAGAGTCCTTGGTTGAAATACATGAAATTAAAGATAAAAACACATTCTTGGACAATTCAGGCGTAATGGGTCACACATATTCAAACCACATCCATGTAGATGACCAGTTGCTAAGCGACAAAAAGAAAAAGAAAAAAAAAACTTTCCAGAAAGTAAGTGGATATGAATTACTTTATTGAGTTGCAAACTTGGAGGCATGTTAAATCTCTCTACCTGTCACTGAAAAAAAGGGGGAAAAAAAGGCTTTAGATGTGTTGGTGATAAAAACAAAATGAGTTGCAGTGAAGAATAAGACAGTGTGGGTCCATGATATCCTCAAATCAAGACAGGAACTGGGAGAGGTTAAGCTTGTCCAGGGGCTGAGGCTGGTAGTTTGACTGTCTGCTGGGAACAGAAACACACAGGCTAATAAAACTGTGCAGTGTGTACTGTCCTGAGTAATTAGATGGAGAACAGAAAGTAGAAAGAAAAAAAAAGAACCAAAACAAACAGACTTAGAATTAAACTAGCCTAGAAATCTAGACTTACTGCTAGAAAATTTAAATGTGCTCAGCAGGTCCGTCTAGCTACCCTCCACTGGAGCTCATTAACTCTCTGAGAGGGATTAACGTGATGACGACAGTCCTGAGACTTTGTAGTCTGGATGGTAAAACAAATAAAATGGCTGCAGCGGGAGACTTGGACTTCACGACAGTCTCTATGGGGATTGTGCTGAACGGTAAGACACGTCCCGATAAAGTTGTTTTAACGATAAAGGAAGCTATTCAAGAGGTAATCTGAACATGATTATGTATATCTGTCTGATGTCAGCTGTGTCACGCAGCTACATACTTCGGGATTAATAAAGTGTTTTGAATGGAAATTAATTATGTTTTTTGAAGATTGAATGTTTGAGATCATCAGTCATTCTCAAATTCTGCTTGAAAAAACAGTAACAATCACTGGCTTCCATTTGCTTTGTCCAATCTTTTGGGTTTAGAAAAAGATATCTAAAAAGTATAAAATATGATGCTTTTTTTTATATCAGAGGTCAGAGGAGGGCTCACAGGTTTGAGATGATAGAAAGGAAATAGCAACCAAAATGAACTACTCATTACAACCTGGGTATTCTGAATAGCATCTCTGAACACACGGCACCTTATAGCAGGTGGCTCGTACCATCAGTGACATTCAGATGGCAGGGTCACAATTTGCTGTAACAAAAAGACATGAAAGCATGGATCCATCCTGCCTTGTATCAACGGTTCAGGCTGGTGGTGGTGTAATGAGGTAGGGGATGTACTCTTGGCACACTTCGGACCCCTTAGTGCCAACTGAGCATCATTTAAAAATTGTTTTTAAAGACAGTCATCTCTGCTCCAATCTCACTAGAGGATGGACGCCTCTAGCTTCCCCTCACGGTCTAAAACTGCAGCTTGTTCACATTTTTTTCTGCTGCAGCTAACATTCTTCATCTATGTGTAACGAGCAGAGTCTTTCAGCTTGTCAAAGACAGTTTAATTGGAGGATATTTTGAATAACATTTCTGAATGTCAAGAGTGACATTAATTCAGTTAACTTACTTGTGGAGGCATCTTTAGAAATCTAAAGCAATTTTGCTGAATTGCAGACTAGACTGATGTGGCTTAGAAATTTCAGCAGCTCAATGTGAATAAAGCCTCTTTTCTCTTCAGACGTACTCTTATTACAATCCAAACTATGGGTCAGTCACAGCTATCAGCCAATGCAACATGTGAGAAAAAGAGAAAAAATAAATATAGTCTCACTTTTGTGCATGGACACTGTACAAGAACTTGTTTGACAAATTGTGCACATGTTTTGTTCCGTTAATAGTGCGGTTTCTGAGCATTGACATGTAGGGTTTGCAGAAAAGGCCTAGTTATAGGGACTTTTGCAAATATACAGCTATTATGCAACTACTATGTACACCAAAAATGCTCAAATACTCCTTTGATAAAGTGGGGGAATTTTGTTTAAAGAGTATCTGTTATCTGATCTTTGCAGGAATGTGCGGGCAAAGTGTCAGTCCCAGTTTTCAGATCCAAATTGTGTCACTTCAGTACGTCACCCTAGATTTGATAGATATCTGATACGTGACCGTGTGACATTGACAATGGATACATATTTAGGTTTAGATGTAGTTTTATTGCAATTCAATGTATTTATATAGCATCTATTTAGAACAAAGCTGTAAAATTGTACCACAACATCTACATTTTTTTTGTTATACATCACACAATCGATTTAAAATTAAACAAAGTGTCTAAAAGTAGACTTTCAGCTTCAACTTAAGATGTTTCACAAAACTATGCCAATTGCCATGTAGTTTGAGCCATTTTAAGCAACATAGCTCAATTTTCAGGGGCTGAAAAGTATTTGGACAGTTGATGAGAAGAGGTTAATTATCCAGGTGTGATACGTTCCCCAGTTCTTTCACGACAAATACAGCAGATAAAAGGTCTGTCAATATCTTGAATTGAGATGGCATTTGGGAAGATATTTGGTAGCATCATCTACCTCTTCAGGTGTTGTGCCCTGTTTTGCATTCCTGCAGAACTGAAAAAAAAAAAAAAAATCCATGTCCCATCACAGGAAAGTGAACAGCTAATATCTTCTTATGATATATGTTCACGTATTTACTGAAGATGAACAACGATTGCAAGTGTTGGGACAAAAAAGGCAAAATAATAATTCATTCATAGCCGGGCAAGTCTTTCCCATCCTCTTGAACTAAATTTCACGAAAAAGAGCCACAATTTAGAGTGTTTTGTATCTTGTCTCAATCAACTCTCCCACATTTACTGTTGATACAAATGCCACCTACTGAAAAGTATCTGGTGTGCATGTGAGTCGTTTCAGGGGGGTGTCACATTCATATGAAAGTCAAATGCAAGACATCTGAATTTATGAATATGAACTGTCAAATAAGACCTTATCTAAACAACGTGGCTGGTAGTGAGAATGCAGCGTTATAGTCCAACAAAGAAAATAAAACAAGAAATCACACACAGAAGGGAAAACAGGAAATAAAGTGTAAGCAGGAGAAATGCAAGACTGAACTCTAACAAGACAAAGACCCTGAGTTTGAAAAATAATTATTGTATGATTTGATTATGGACTGTATTTTATTAAACTGATGTTGAATTATCTCTGTAAAATGCCATTAGATCATAATTATTATTATTGTTTGATGTTTTTTTGAGTTGGCATGATCGTGACAGCAGTAACGCTTCAGAATGAGAGAAACATACAACTGTTTAGTTTCAAATGACTTGTAATGACTCATTTAATTACCATTCTAGAAGTACATAGTACATATTAAATATTTACAAAAGAACTGGTGGGGAAATACTAAAACAATTTAAGAATTAATTAGCAACTCTTACTGAGTAACATTTAGGACAGATTTATCCCTAAAATGATGTTAATTTTGTCTTTGTTCATGAGGTGATTAGCAATAAAGAGTTTCTAGTTTTTCACTCTTGATCAACACTTTTTTGTGACACTTTTTTCAAGTGACAACATCATAAAAAGAAATAACTCATTCACCCTGTTTTATATTACAATTACTTTCCCATGAACTGGTAGCCAGCAACTCCAGATGTACCACTAAAACTATGTTTACCCAGCAGGTTTGTCTCGCTACCCACCACTGGAGCTCATTATTTATGGTGAAAAGTCTTGGCGAACCAATGAGATCAGTTTATCCTTGTAGGACATCTGCTGACTTGATGATGTGTGGAATGTAAACAGTGGTCGAATAAGCTTTGGCTTGACTTGAACTTCTGTGACAGTCTCTTACGGATCTTGGTGGATGAGATACATTTCTTTTACATTGGTGAGACATCCGGTAAACTTGTTCTAACGATACAGGAAGCTAATCAAGAAGTAATTCAAACGTGATTGCTGTATGTGTATCTGGCTAACATCAGCTGCAGCCAGATACTGGTTGAGTGTTTGAGCACATGGTTATTCGCAATATTACAAATTCCATTTTCATTAGTGGCGTCTCTCTCCATCAAACACTCCTCTATTGACTCTCTGATTGGTTGTAGGTCTATCATCTGCATGCTTCTATGCCCCCTAGATGAGGACGTTCTATGGTTTGTTTTCAGACCCTACATCTGTCTGGATGTAGGGTCTGATCAATCAGAAGAATGAACTGCCCTGCTGTTTCTACATTTGTAAGCTAATACTGATCTGTTTTTTATTTTTTCTTATTGTTTCTGAGTTTTCCATGTCAGATTGAAAATAAAAATACTTCAACTGAAAAAAAGTTCAGGACAAGGATAGGAGAGGGCCAAGGACAATGGACCAAAAAAATGTGCTGATGCTTCAGCAGGCTCCTCAGCTCTGTATTTTACCCATGCAGCTCTGACAGCAGGACCTGCCTCAGCTGGAGAGTGGCTTCAAAGTGGCAAGCACAGCTAGAGGTGTCCGCGGTACTGACCCTCCACAGGGCTGGATACAAAAGCAGATGGGAGAAGGGAAAAAATGTGAAGCACCTGAAGATGAAAACACAACAAGCCAGTCAATGAATCGAATAAATGCAGTTCCTCTCTTAGGGTAACCACTGAGCTTATCAAAGCAAATCCTATTTGTTCTTGGCTGCGTCAATAAAATTCCATTAAAAAACAAAATATTCAAATCCATTAGGTAAAAATAAGAAGTAAGCAGTAGAACATTAAAAGGGAAATTCACCTCAGGTAGCAACCACTGACCAAACCTACTCCCTCCTACCATATCCTAAATCCCCATGATTTCTCTCCTAAACCATTAATCCAGCCCCTTCCGCCGTGGGTCCATCCTCTACTTTTTCCCACGGATTGCTACATCCCATATGTGTTGTTTGGAAACACGGCTTGTCATCCAAAATCTACCAGTCAGGCAAGCCTTTGGGTCAGAAGTGAATTTTAAAAAGATATAAAAGAGCAGGGGGACGTGGGGTTTGGGGAGCAGAGGGGGGGCACGCGATGAGCAGAAGCAGTGCAGCAATGAGGGAAAGACAGTCAAGGTTTTGATAAAGAGGAAGAAAGACAGATTGAGTGGCCCACTACTGTCAAGCAGAACTGAGTCTCCAGATTCAAAGGGGGATTTTCACATTATGATTCTGTAACAGTGTATTGCATACTTCAAAGACCTTATTACAACGGCTTATTAGCATTCATTCTGCCATTCACATTGCAAGTCCAACACCTGCATGGGAAAAAGGGCCCTGGATTTGTGGTGTGGAGCACTGGCTAGGGATCATAAGGGGAAGGACTTGTGGAGCCAAAGTCACAAGACATGAATTCTAATTAATATCACTGTCAGGATGTTGCAATGATGATGGAAGAGAAGTCCACAAATTCATGAAAGCTTTCGTGTTAATCCTTTGTTTCAGCATGTCAGTTGCTTCTCTATTCTCCTTGAAGTATGTATACTGAACATTTATTATGTCTGGCATTATTCTCTGTTTCTTTTGCTGTCAAACAAAAGACAAACAAAAAGCATTTGGTCAGTTTATATTAGGTACTTATCAATTCCCTACTTTCTTTGTCCATTTGTGTTTTAGTCGGTTGCAGTTTGTAATAATTAGCAAATTATACTCAGATATTAAGTAATGGATTAACTGTGTAGCATTTTTAACCAGGGGAACACCTATATTCATCACAAGGAAAGTATCAGTACAACAGAATGGGTTTATGTCCTTTCACTTGGGGAACCATGCCAAGAGATGTCATTGGTATGGATCCCAGAACTCACTTTATTTGATCAGCTCACATGTCAGTCTTTCTAAACATTTTCACTTTTAAAAGATTGGAAGAGAAAGAACCTATGTGTGTGTGTGTGTGTAAAAACATTCACTTATCCAAGGATTAGAAATGGAATTACAAATGCATGGATGCTTATT
>JBAMYA010000018.1:20358079-20370561 GCA_037176975.1 Arrhamphus sclerolepis | reverse complement strand
TATATATCTTAACTGCTTATATGAAAACGGAACCAAAAACAAATGCAGCTTGGGCAACTTTTGTTGCAAAAGTCCTTTAAAAACACTCCCCAGAGTGTTTTCTCTCTAAAGGGTTTCAATGAGATTAAGATCTGGTCTCATTACTGGCCAGTTTTAAACAATGTTTTCCTTTTTAAACCATTACTTTCTGTTGGATATCTTATTTTAGTCACAGTATTATGTTGCGCAAAGACTTAAGATCACCATGTCCACCTTACTTTCCTGTCACATTCGTCTGTCTTTTAACATCGTTGCTCCTTGCAAGGCATTAAGGTCAGAGGTCACAATGACCCAGGCCAGAGGCAGAGGCATAGACGGTCATGGTTAGGGTTAGGACTAGGGTTAGAACTTAGTGCCTTGAGAGGGCTGCTTTCATTTTCTTGAGTCTTCACTCCCATAGAGACGAGACCTACTTTGATTTCATCCATCCATAAAACATTATTCTCTGGACACTGTTCACTGTGGCTCAACTATAGAAGTTTTTGCAAACATGAGTCATGCTTTTTCTGCCTTGCCCCACAGAGCCCTGCATTGTTTTGTGAAGCTTAGGTTGAAATCACCACTCCACAGTGCTCCAGGTCAGCCTGAAGCTCTGTACGTATCTTATGGGTACTTCCACTCTTTTCACAAGCCTTCACACACTTCCATGGAGGAGTTTCCTGCTAATACCACGTCCCAGAAGCCTCTCAGTGGTGTTATGTAATATTAGATTATTTATTTATTTAAAGAACCACATGCTGATTTAATGTAAAAAGAAACTACAAACATGCTCTTCCCATGCAAATGTTGATGGACAGCCCACACACAGAAAACAGGAGTTAGGGAGATTTCTAAGAATAAAAAGCTTTCTTTTTCCTGTAAAGTCCAAGCAAAAATGCTGCTAATAAAAGGAATTTAATGAATGAAATGAAAAAGGAAAAAAAAAAAAAAACACAAACAAAAAAGCGGGAAAGGACACAGATCAGAGAACCAGAACTGAGGTTTGAAAGTCAGACTTCAGCAAGGACAAGGCAGAACAACCAACAGACAGATGAACAGATGAGAGCTGACAATCAACAAGTCGCATTTGGGGAAAACCTACCAACAAAGTCACAAATTAGTTTAAAAAACAAAAAACAAAAAAACCATACATAAATAAATGAAGGGAATAAAGACAAAATGCTAAACATAAAACAAAAGAACAAATTAACAGTTAACAAATCAGTGAAGCATTTTAAAAAAACAACTTTTATTGTGACATCATTCTAGGTTTTTAGAAATAACTAAATATTCCTGATGTTGATCTTATTTCAGACCATCATACAACCACAGACTGTTTTGTTCGTAAAATACTGTAATATAAAATAAATAACTGTATAAATGAATGTCATATAATACTGTAACTGTCCAAATCCTTCTTAATTTTTAATTTAATTTACTGTTAGGTTTGGAAACCATCACCTTTACCCTATGAGAAAAGGCTCTTTACTATGATCTTGTCATGGATGAAGGAAGAAATTAGCGCAAATGTCTTTTCGGACTGATGTTGTATAGATTTCTGATGTGTGTGGCTTGACAGGGTTTAAGAACTGCAAGAACCAAGTTCATTGCTCATAATTGTACTTTAAGATCCCATTTTATGGTGTATTGCTGTGGAGGTAGGGTCAATCATGGTTTCATTCACTGCAGTCGTGGACAATGGTAAACAATGAAAAGAAAATAATGATGTCATTCTGATACAGTACCTTCAGATGACAGTTCCCTCCTTGGTACAAATATCTCTCCACGTGTCCATCTGGGTTAGGTATGGGCAGAAAAGTATCAATGCCAACGCTGGTTTTGGTATTGGGTCGATACTTTTTGTTGCAGTTTCTCTTCTATATATTCAACAAATTACTTGTGACATAAGTCAAAAATATATAGTTATATACAGAAAAATACTTCAAACCTGAAATATGAATATGAGTAAATATAGTCACCCCTTTGTGTTAACTGTCAAAGGAACATAAGTATTCCTGTTTAGGCTACATATTTTATCTTGTTATTTCACATCGCTGATGAATAAAGAGCCATGGGTGTAACAAGCAGCATCACTGAAATGATTGTGAAGGACGTACAACCTCTTTCTGTGGTTGTAGAGGGGCATCATTTTAAGATTTTAATAAAGACAATCGATCATCGCTAAAAAAAAGTATCGTTATCAGTATCGGTATTGGCCGTGTATTTACTTGGCATCGATGGATACTGAAATTCGCACTCTTGGATGTCTCTAGTCCAGGTAAGCTTCCAAAAATGTCCTGAATTGAATTACAGTCAATGTTTGTAAGCAACTGCAAAGAAAAAAAAAAAAAAAAAAAGAAGAAATGCAACTGACATCATAATTAATGATCATGCTTCTCATTGTGCAGTTTCTCTCTCTCTTGGCCAGATACCAAATTACCTACTTCTAATCTCATTTTATTTTTCCATTCTTACTGTAACTGTCAATAAGCTCACTATCATCCATCAAAAAAAAAAACCAAAAAAACAAAAACAAACAGAAATTCAAGAGCAAATTACTTTTGACCTACTTGACCATGAAATGCAACACTGTCCCTTTATGGCATTGCAACACAGAGGAGTGTCTTGATTCTATCACTACATATTGTGTTTAAAGGAATTATATAAGCATTTGTTTAGATAAATCCAGCTTCCTACATTTATATCTAACAAGTGATGTGGACTAAAAGCTGTTCAACCGTCAATATCTTCATATTATTGATAAATCTACTTCAACTGAAAATGCAATGGTGTGCCCCCTTCAACTTCTCATTTCATTAATCAGAACCATCCATCCATCTGTCAGCCTCTCTGGTTCAGTCCAGTGCTGCCGGCTTCTCCACCCATCCCCACCCTGCTGCCAATTTGACTGGAACAGCAAGTGCAGGCTGGGCAGGCTTCCAGGAGTCTTCCTGAAGCAGCTGAATATTCATCTTCATTAGGGGTATCACCACCCGCACTCCGTCCAGAGCTGAATCTTTTTAACAAGGAGCAAGTGCTCTAAATGGAAGGTGGGGAGGGGTTCGGACCCACAGGGGTTGGTGGGAGGTGAAGAGATGCCCCCTACTCCACCCTGAGGCAGGCAGATCTTTTATTTATTTATTTATTTTTTAACTTCTTTCCTGGTCTGGCTTTGACTCAGTTGAGACCAGGGCAAAGATGGCTGCAAATGGGTTTGAAGCTGGCACCATTTTCTCTTTCTTTTTTCCTCCCCTTTTCACTGCCTGCTCAACAACAGCCAGAGAGAGAGTGCCGAGACACGAGGAGCTGCCAAACCCTGCAAAAGATTTTCCATATTAATGACAATTTAATCCCATGTTGTTGTTGAATTCAAATACCACACTTTTAAAATCTGTGGTGAATGACAAGCAGATTGTTGGGAACAATACAAAATTCTTCTTCAACTGACTTGGTCCACTGCTTTGTTGGGGCTCTGGTGCACATCCAAACCTACGCCAAAAGGGCAAAACATCATTTTAGCATCTGGCAGAGGTGGATTTTGGTGTGGGTGACACACACTAGGAACCTTCAGCTTGCCAAGGTTTGAACTATGAAGCTGAACAAAAGTATTTGAAATATTACAGAGGTTAATGAGCCTTGCCTAAGTAAAATTGCTGATTTTAGTTGGAGAATATGGTATTACAACCCAGCTCTTAGGTCGCAACATAAGTGGGGACTGAACACATGAGATGTGAAGGTAAAAGGTTTTATGAAAAGCCATAATGAAAGTCAGCACCAATAACCAAGCAGCAGCAAGAATGGTGATTGGTCATTAATTAGCACATAAGCAGCACTAATGGTACGATGATGCTGCCTTTCGACCCTGGATTATTTCTGTCGTAGCCATGATTCAATGTATGTTCAATCGCAACGTGCTGTAAATGAATTATCTACTGATTTCATGTTGTGTAATGTAACTTGAACCAATCTTATAATATTTTAAAAATCATACAGTCTGACTCTGACATTAGAGAGACGACACACTTGCAATTTCATTAAGTTTAACAAGAATACAAGCTAAGAATACTGAGAAAACATTAAGAGTTGGCTGATTTTCCGCCCTTAGATGCTTCCTTAAGCTGTCCACAGGCAGGTGAAAGCATTGTGACAGCATGCTACGCCTCAAAATCTTTAAAAACAATTACACAAAGAGGGTGCATCTGTTTGCAAAAAATGAACCCGTCTAACTCTGTTAAAATGCAGCACATAGCATTTGCAGATACATATGACATGATGGCATGATTTATGCACTGAATAATGTAAGCAGTGGAGTAATGCATGTGTCACTGAGCGAGCAGGCAGAAACAGTTGAAAAGTATCAGAGCTGTCGTTGCAGCACGCCAGATCTCAGGGCTTGTTTTGGTCCTAAGGGCACAAATCTTCACGAACATAGTGGAGCTCCATGCAACCTTTCCAGAGTCGGGACAGTTTCTTAGTTATTGCAGCATGTGTATGAATCTAACTCTTCTGTCAGAGAAAATTGGGAAGTTCAGCAAAACACAAAGCGTCAGACTAGAGACGTTTTCTTCCAATTACGTCATTTGTTCTGCACAGTGCAGAGTGAAAAAGATTTACCTTTTTTAAAAAATCTTTTTTTCTGCCTGCCATGCCATGGCGTCTGTCAGATGCATCAATTTTCTACCTAAACTCAGCAGACCTCTGAAATGTTTCTGTTTATTATTCTGATGTGATGTGTCAGAACAAGGGTGTTAGCGATGCAGCCAGGTTCAGTTTCTCATTTTGAAAAGGTAACATAATCAGGACTGAAATGACAAAAAAGATATAGACAGTCTTGTTTTTAATATAAGATATTTCAGTGTGAATTCCCAGCAGGAATGAAAGTGGTTTGGAATGGCTGGCTCTGTTGTCTCAATGCTGAAAAATAAAATTTCTTGAAGAAAAGGAGTTACATGAAGGCTTTGAAGACCCATGGCAAAATTTGAATTTTATTTTATTTATTTTTTTGCCATTTACAATTACTTGCCAAAATAGATCGGCATTTGTCATCCCCAATTTTCGTCCATCTAAGACTTTGCGTCCTCAAAGGAATTTTCCACTACTCAGTGAGCCGCTTTCTTCTATAACAGTATGATAGAAATTGTCTGTGACAACCGCCACTCAAACTGAGCGGCCCATAACAACAAGAGAGCCAAGAACAGGCTTAACACTATTTATAAATCTCTGAAATGGCAGGGTTTGCAGGAAAGTGTGAAGGAATAAGGGATGGAGGGTAGGAGGTGGTATGTGGCTTCTTTTTTTCCAGCCCAAAGCTTCTTATGACCTTAGTTTTCCTCCAGTCTAAACATAGCCCCGCTCCGCATGCAGAGGAGTCATCCAATCCAGCGCGTCCCCATAACAAGCGTGCATCTTAATCGCTGCCACACTGCAGGACTGCTGTTTGTGTTTAATGGGAAAAAATATATATAAATAAAATTTAAATTGTTTTCTGTCCAGCTCTTAATTCAGAATTCTGACATTGTGTTCATCTGCTATGTGAGCACAAAAGATTTCTGTCTCTGCAGAGCGTGTTCATTAATGTCTCTGAGTGAAATATTGTGAATCCCAAAAGTAGCTTTATCCTCCACACCATAAATTCCAAATCTCAACTCTAAGGCTCCTTAGTTTTCCAAGAGCACAGCAAGTGTTCAGTCCTACAACATACAGTTCTGAGAAGTCCCACAGGATTAGCCAGATTATTAAATCACGGCTTTAGATAATACCATCAGTTACACTCTACTTCTGAGAACAGATGCAGAAAGGGGCAATATGGCAATGTTGTGAATGTGCTAATGATAGCAGCAGACTTTTCCTCCAAATAAGCAGATGCAGTGAAGTTTGAACAGCTGTCAAATGTGATGAGCATGACACAAGAGCCTGCAGTGGAAACTGTGGGACTTTTCCTGTAACACAGAAGCCGACACAGCGACGGAACATAGCAGATGACAAATCACACTATCTGTGGAACACCTGGTGGTTCGCTTTGAGAGGAGATTCAGGGTGCAAAGGATTTCTAATTTAATAAACATAAACAGCAACTGTGTCTGTTAAACAACTCTGTCAGCCCAAACAGGACTAAAAATTATGTTTACAGATCAATCAAAGAGAAGCTTTGTGTCAGGAGCAATATTCAGAGCATAATGTTCAGTTTCAAACTAAAGAATATAGTCATCACTGCCATAACTGACAACATTTCCTATTTTAGGTAAATTATCAGCTTTTCATAGTGTAGATATGTCACTAGACATTTTTAAGAGTCATCCCATTCAGAAAAAAAACAAAACGAAAAAACAAAAATTAAATAAATAAATGAAATGAAATAAAACATATCTGGTTTCTGACCATGCAGGTAACTTTAGGTTAAATGTTCGTCTCATGGATTTATGCCACTGCCACAAAACAGAGGAAGCTATCTCCTGCTGTTTCATTGGAAAAAGGTTTTCCACGAGGAATATCTCATTTCACAATCTTTGAGACTCTCAAAATATGTTGGTATGCATCTGTTGGGCGTTTGAGATTTACCTTTGCTGCAGCACGAGTATGTGTATATCAGTGCTACATCGGAAAGGACTTCAGAAAGGATTAATTAAGGAACACTGTTATAAATCAATTTGACTGTCATTTAGCTTCTGACTAACTATTGCAGCTATAACTGTAAATCAAAGCTAAATGTTTTGTGTCCACGCTTTATCAAGTTCTCATATGTGTAACCTTTAGAATAACTTTGCCCTCATTTTGACTTGTGAATGACTTTTTAAATTTTTATTGCCTACCTTGTTCGTAGTCGGCAGGCTCTATGACCTGGTGGAAATGTGACTTAGATTAACAAGAGGGTGTCTGGATCATGAATAAGTCACATCTTGACCTCACCTGGCCTGAGAAGCAGAGTCTTTTGTTTGCCTGGCTGAAGTGATCGGTTTCAAGCTGCGGCCCCTGTTTGGATTATTTTAGTGGCCAAGTCACAAAGAAATGCTGCTGGTGGCGAGCCCAGGTGACCTGCTGTACAGGTGAAAGTTTTGCTCTGTATTTTGAGCTTTTACAGTGTGTGATATAGGGCTTTGGACCTTGAGTGTCAAGAGGATCTGTTGCAAATTGCTGATTGGGTTAGTGCGACATTAAAGTGTTATAAGTGCAAAATACTGTTAATACTTACATAGGAGATAGTGTCTTGACTGCGTAGTGTAAAAACAAAAGTGAAATTCAGCTGAGTTAATGCTCCTAAAGGTTGGTGCAATAATCAGTGAGTGGGTTACAGTTAGGATTAGTTCAGTCTTGGATTGGCCAGTCTTTGAATGTGCCATAACTGCCTGTGTGCGCTGTGTGTCTTTGATACTCTGTATTGAGGTTATTTGTTCTTAAGTAGTGGCTTTTTGAGGTTTTGATTAGTATTTGCCGCACGATCAATGAACCTTATATGACTGGTCTGAACATTATTTGGCTGGATTGAGCTGTAGCCTTTATTAATTGCCAACATGCACAGTGTATTGTTTGATTAGTGGGTGTTCATTATTGTCCTTTAGATGGTATGTCAGCTGAGTCAAAGAGTATGTATTCCAGTGTGTATAGCTTCAAGTGTCAATAGATAATACCCATGTTTTTTTTATCCTTGTTTATTGCTGATGTGCACAGTAGTGATGTCTTTGGTAAAAATGCCTCTGCAATATTGTTTGAGGCAAAACCAAACCCATTACTTTTTTCTTTTGAAAAATTAATAGGACATTTTGAATATATAATAGCTGTGTCCAACTAGTTTATTGTCTTCATGAAGCTGTGGGGAAACTGAAGTTGCTGTATGGTGACAGGGTTTTTCTCACCCTGTAACTGGATGTGGCATAGAAACCATTAGACTGTTGGGCTATTAGCCACATATGTAGAAAACCATTTAACGAGTAGATTCTTTCAAGATAGAATGTATTCCACTGCAGGTCTGATCCAGAGCTTGCAAAAGTGAAGTGACAGCTGCCAAAGGAGTTTTAAAGCAGCACAAAGGAACATATGTGGTTTGTACCTCATATTGCCCTGCAGTAAAAAGCTGCTTTTACAGAACTGTCAAAGATTTATTCTTGATTGGTCTCTCTTCCCTTTTGTCACTACTTTGAGTATCATAGTCCTCTCTATCATGATGTCTGCTGTAGCTCTGTGAGCTAGTTTCAGTGTTGTTCATGTGTAGCAGTGCTACAAACCTGTCCAATGCAGGACATGAGCAGGGAAGACATCCACATTTGCTTTGGGTGCTTTTTAGTGACACTAGTAATGACAGACCACACAAGCTGGATGCCTAAACATAATCCAGTGTTTCTTCAGATGAAACTGAATCTGATATGTTAACATAAAAATGAAACTCCTTGGTTGTGTTCAACAATGTATGTTTGAAATTATAACTCAGCTTACATTTGATGCTAAATAAAGAAATAATAGTTACCTCTGAGGGTTCACATATTTTTTGATACAACAATATGTGACCACAAGACCAGAAGTCTGTAAAGCCTTGAATGCTCCTTTTTGTCCATCCTCCCATTTCCACAAACACAAGTCTGTCCGAGCCATCCCTGGGTAAAACGGTACACCGTGGATGTCCATTACAATCACAACTATACAGATATTGAAATGCCTTTCATGTACTTCTGCCTTTCTAGCAAAGCCACAAACAATCAACATACATTGTTAGATGACAGAAATCAACTTTAGAATATGTGATAATTAAACCCTTAAAAAACAAAACAAACAAAAGCAAAATGTGTTTGTGAATGTAGATTACGTGTTTCATTTCCTACTGCCTTTCTGAACTTGCATATTTGATTTTGTGCTGCTGTGAAAGTCTTGTGACGAGGCAATAGGGATCACTGCCACCATTTCACATAAAACAGCAATACTTACTCAATGTTTTTTCACAGGCACACTGACTTTTATTAAGATTGTAAATGTTTATGTCTTTGCCTGTCATTTTGAACGCTTCATAACCAAAACATGCTTATGGAAAAAATGTGGACATATTTTGCGGAGAACTAGTTCAATGATGTTCTGGGTTTTTATGGCATAAACAACCTGCAGGCAGCTTTTTACTGAAAATACAGATTCTCCATTTACATTAGGAGACTTTAAGTAGTGACAAAACAGCAGCAGTTGATTAATGTTAGAAAAACAGTGACTGAAGTTTTTTAATGAGTAATCATTGTTTATATCTAACAAAACATTGGAACCAGATGATGTCAGTCTGTGAGGAAAAAGATGATTTTCAAAGGGAACATTTTTAACTCAGGAGGTTTTTTATGTTGATGAGCAAAAATAAAGATGGACTTCTTAATTAAAAAGATCCTTCAATTTGCAATCTATTTGAGCTACATTTTAAGAAATGAAGCATATTAAAATAAAATATGATTTACTTTATTAAATATCTTGAAGAGTTAAAATGAAACTCAGAAAATTTACTTTTTCTGTGCTGAATAATAAATATATAAGTGCTAAAAATCTAGCATGTCAGTTAGCCTTTCAGACTTGCAGTATACTGTATACATCATGCTGATTTTGTATCTTGAACTTTTTTAATTTTGTGATAGTTATAATTGGAAAAGCATATGTTAATAATGCTCCAACTGTTCTGTGACCAATTTTTCTTTACATAAAAATATATTTACTACCTTTCTCACTGAGCTACTTTTCCTGGAAAAATGTGGAAATGATGACTGAGACCTCAGAGTTTTCAACTTGGAAATTGCACATCTTGGAATCCCTTCGTCCATTAGTCTAGAAATCTAGACGTACAGGATCCAAATTTGAATTTATTCAGCAGGTCCATCACCCTCCGTTGAAGCTCATTAATTACCGTGTTTTCCAGACTATAGAGTATTAATCGCATCTGTCAAAAAAAGTACGTTGTGAAGAGCAAAAAAACATATAAGTTGCATCAGTCTATAAGATGCATGTGTTTTTGAAACACTGAGCACTGACACTGAACCCCAGGTTGTCTGGCTAGCCCTGTTGTATGGCAGCTCCACCGACAACCAGTATATGAATGTGTGTGAATGGGTGAAGGTCTGCAATGTAAAGCGCTTTGGAGCTGTAGAAATACTGTTGGAAAGCGCTGTAAGCGTAAGCCATTTACATTTATTTCACAAGAATCCAAGAACAAATGATTAATCTGTAAAGACTACTCAGTTACACAAGAGCCCAATGAACATTGGCAAAAGATTGTGAGCCAGCCTGAAGCCTGCTCTCTGGGCCGGCGCTGTCAATCATGGAATGTCAAGGATTGTGACCCATGTGTGCCGGGTTCTGCTCAAGGTTTCTTCCCATGAGGGAGTTTTTTCTTGCCACTGATGGCGTTGCCATGTGCTCGGGGGTCAAGCTCTGGTTTTCTCAAGCGCCTAGAGATGACTCGTCATAAATAGGCGCTATATAAATAAATTGAATTGAATTGAATTGAATAACAGGCAAAGGAGTTCACTAAGTTCCCAATCTCATTCATTTGCAGTGTTCAGCGTTCTGTTGTATGGCCTCTCTCTCTCTCTCCTTCCCACATGCGATGGGGAAAAACAAATGTCTCACCTCCACGCATGTTCAGGTGCGCTCCTGGCTGCTCGCTTTAGATCCCGGGACATTTGATCTGAGTTGCGGGCATCAGGGAGCTGCTATCTGACTGCAGGAGACTCCTGGCATCTCTGCCAGTTGGATTTTTTTTTTCCTTTTCAAAAATGCATAAGCAGCTTCATAAATGAGCTCCTCATGCATTGTGATAATAAAGGAAACAATTCCTTTCACCACTAATGCCTGAACAGTTTGGGAATTTGCATCCCCCTTTTCTCTCCACCCAAACAGGCCAGTGACTTATCTGGTCAAAGCGGACTATCTCAGATATCCGTGCCTTTGCAGCCATTTTTTTCAGCTTCTCTGCTCTTCTTGTGATGGTCTTCCCTTTCTCTTCAGGTTGGCCTTTCTCTCCATGCAGAGACAACTTGCAACCTCCGCCTTGAATTCTGCCAAGCTGCACTCCTGCTTTTGGGGGATACCACAGTCTCGACAGTCTCTCCAGTAAAGGAGTCAGGCCTCAACGACGGTGAGATTGAGCATGTGGAACACAATCCTTTGATACCATTTTTTGGATCTGATCTCTGTTCTGTAAAGAGCAATGAGAGAATCAAGAAGGTCAACCCTTCCCATTCCTTTGTTGTATGTGTTGACATTGCTTGACCATTTCACCGGAACTAAGTCCTTTTTCTTTTTGTCCCATCTCTCTACAATGGCAGTCAGATTTGCAGAGGCAAAGGTGGAAATCAGAGTGACGGCCCTGTTGTGTTTCAAGATGATGTGGGGAATGAGAATGTGTAAAAAATACACTTTATCAGAGACAACAAGTGGCACTGTGCAACCCGAGTGCATGTGCTGAAAGAGAACTCAAAATGACCGTCTGTGGGGCATGTGACCACTAATCTGCATTTTCATTGGTTACTGTAGGGGTGCCCGGCTTCTGGTTCATAGTTTATTGCGTAATAGAAGGTGGTAAAGACAGTTGCACTTCTTAAAAGGGGTGCTAAAGAGCAGAATGGTGTTATGTGGTGTTGCTTTAACATCCATGATGAGTTGATTTGTAATGCAGGGGCCAAACTAAATCTGGGAATGAAGAATGCTTTATCCTTAGCATATGCAAATGTGTTATTGATTTTTCCTGCATCTTTGTTTGCAGGACTAGTGCTTTGCTGCGGTACGCATACACCACAGAACCTTTGCTTTCAGAAACATGTTTGGGGATCTACTGCTGTGACTACTGCAACAGCCTGTGTGGATGACGGAGCAGTGGTCTCTGGAAGCATGGTTGAAGCAGGTGAGCAGAACTGCAGTATACTGGACGGTAGTTGTTTGGATTTCGCTGCTGCAGAACTGACTTCAACTGGACTGCTTCCTCAGACCAAAGCAAACCTTGTATTCATTGCCTTGAACCTGCTTCAACCCCAATGCAATCTTAATTTTTTATTTATTTATTTTTTAAGTGATTTTAAATTAAATTTGTACTTGTCCATGACCAATTAGTTACTGCAGTAGCTTCTAACTGTATCCAGCAATAACTGCAAGCATGCGTGAAATCATTAGGTGGGTATGCTGCGAAGAACATCCTCTGAAAACAGAAAAGTGTTGTTAGTTCCACTCATTATAGAAAAAAAAACATATTATTTTCATTGTTAGTGGCATTTTTAATACTTTTTTTTTTTTTTTTTTACTTTGGATCCATGGAAACCTTGTAAAAATGTTTTCACTAAGAAATAGGGGAGAAAAATAAAGGACACACAAACACATTAAGAAGCCACTTCAGAACTGCACATATTCACAAAGAAAAGGTAAAATAAATACATAAATAAAAAAATAAAATAAAGCAACATAGCACAAATAAAGGAAAAGCAGAATGGGGAGTAAAAAAAAAAATCATAACCGCGCCA